>JAAAWK010000793.1:0-21918 GCA_022496015.1 Hordeum marinum
GACCGATCGATAGAAGATACCGGTTCGGTTAAGTTTGTTCTAATCTGGACGTGATTCGGATCGACGGTCGAGGGGGCTTACAGGGAGGAGGTTGCCGGCGTCGGGGTACTCCGGCGAGTCCGGTAGCGGCGACGGCGTCGGCGAGGTATTCCGGTGGTCGGGGAGACGGGGAAGTGGTCCGGGCGACGGGGACGGTCCTCCGGAGGCGATTGGTGGCGACGGCGAGGCGAATGATGGTCGGAGGTGGTGGCTACGGTCGACGGCGACTTCCGGTTGGGGTAACTCCGACGAGCAATCGGCGCGTCCGGCGAGAGGAGAGGGGGCTCGGGGGAATGGATGCGGGGTGGGGTCTTATAGAGGCTCGGGGGGGTGCGGGAGAGAGGGGAGAGAGAGATCCGGTGAGGGGGAAACGCCGGCGTCGGATCCGGAGCGCGGGGAGGAAGACGATGACCGTTCGGGCAACGGTCGGTCGGGGTGGGGCCCGGTGTCAGTGAGAGAGAGGGGTGAATGCGCTCGGTCGGCCGACCGGTAACGGTTTCGGCTTTTAAAGCCGGTGGGCCGGCCCGTTTAATACCGGAAACGGTTACCGTTTCTTTTTAATAATTTCCAGAGACATTCAAAAGCTTTTAAAGCATTCAAATCGTTTAAATATAGGGGTATTATATATCAAAATTAACAGAATAATAAATGCTATTTAATGAACATTTCTATTCTGTCATTTGAACACTTTGAAAAAAATATTATTTCAGAAATTCCTAATTGTTTTTAAACCTTTTTGCAAATATTTTCAAAATAACCCTGGTTATTTTTCAAATAATTCACCAATTAGACCCTGGTGTGGAGTGTCATGTTACTCTCTCTCTTATTTGAACATTTAACCAAAATTTCAAATAGGAAGCAACATAGGGAAAAGTAGAAGGACTTTCAGAAAAATCAGAAATGGCATTTCAACTAACACATACAATCAAGCAATGGTGATGATAGATGCATAGCTATATTCATAACATTCCAAAATGGAATTTTGGGATGTTACAAAACAACTCAATGAGGCTTTGAAGAAAGGTTTCATCCGTCCTAGTCATTCTCCTTGGGCTTGCCCCGTCCTCTTCGTCAAGAAGAAGGATGGATCGGATCGTATGGTTGTGGATTATCGGCCAATGAATCTGTCACAATAAAGAACAAGTATCCGCTTCCTAGGATCAACGATTTGTATGATCACTCGCTGGATCCTCTGTCTTTTCCAAATGGATTTGAGGTTGGGATACCATCAAATCAGAATTACAATAGGGACATTCCAAAAAGGCTTTTGTTACTCGTTATGGCCAATACGAGTACACCATCATGTCCTTAGGGTTAACCAATGCCCCAGCCGCCTTCTCACGCTTGATGAATTCGATCTTCATGGATTATCTGGATAAATTCGTCGTGGTTTACCTCGATGATATACTCATCTACTCGAAGAATGAACAGGAACATGTCGAGCATCTAAGGCTGGTATTGATTAAACTTCGAGAGCATCGTCTCTATGACAAATTTTCCAAGTGTGAATTTTGCTTACCAGAAGTGACTTATCTAGGCCACGTGATCTCTGGTAAAGGTATTGCTATCAATACCGAGAGAGTTTTAGGGTGTCCTTGATTGCACTCAACCTGAATTGGTTAAGCAAGTTTGGAGTTTCCTTGGCCTAGCAAGCTATTGTTGCGCTTTGTCGAGAACTTCTCCCAAGGTTGCGAAGCCTCTGACTGAACTCCTCCAGAAAGATAAAAAGTTTGAGTGGACCCCACAATGTGAGCATAGTTTTCAGGAGCTGAAAAGACGCCCGACCTCTGCTCCAGTGTTGGTGCCACCAGACTTCTCAAAGGACTTTGTTATCTATTGCGACGCCTCGCGACAAGGATTAGGTTTGCATTCTCATGCAAGATCATCATGTGATTGCATACGCATCTCGGCAGTTGCGTCCACATGAGGATAATTATCCAACAGCTTGCAGCTATAGTCCAAGCACTGAAAACCTGGCGACATTAACTTCTGGGTAGTCGTTGCGAAAGTTTCACTGATCACCAAAGTCTGAAATGTATTTTCACCAGCCGAATTTGAATCTCAGGCAAAGATGGTGGGTTGAGTTGATTACAGATTACGACTTAGGGATAACTTACACCCCGGGGAAGCCAATGTCATGGCTGATGCACTAAGTCGTAAGTCTTGCTGTAACAACCTAATGTTACAACAAAGTCAACCACTTCTCTATGAGGAATTTTGGACCTTAAACCTTGTTCCTCAAGGATTCCTTTCCAACCTGATGGCGAAACCTACCCTTAAGTATCAAATCATAGCTGGCAAAAAGCGTGATAAGGGTATATCCCGAAACAAAGAGAACCTCCTTAGCGGTATCGCTAGGATTTCTCTATCGATGATCAAGGTGTGGTGTTCTTTCAGAACCGTTTGGTGGTTCCCAAGAACCAACATCTTCGGCAGCTAATCCTTAAGGAGGCTCATGATTCTCCTCTCACAATTCATCTGGGTAGTACCAAAATGTATTAGGACCTATGCCAGAGGTTCAGGTGGTCTAGCATGAGAGAAAAATTGCTCAGTTTCGTTGCCAACTGTGACGCGTGTCGTCTCGTTAAGGCAAAACATCAAAGGCATGCTGGCACTCTTCAACCCATTTCTATTCATGAATGGAAATGGTATCAGGTCGGTATGGATTTCATCACCGGATTTCCCAGGACTAAGACAGGGAATAGCTATCTTTGTGGTCATAGGCCGTCTTTCCAAAGTGGCTAATTTTCTTCCTGTTCGGGAGAGTATAACTGCTAGCCAGCTAGCGGATTTACGTTTCACGAATAGTTTCTCTTCATGGCGTTCCTTTGGAGATTAACTCAGACCGCAGAAGTATCTTTACTTCTCGATTCTGGGAAAGTTTCCAAACTGCTATGGGGACTCATCTATAATTTAGCACTGCTTTCCATCCGCACTCAAGTGGTCAAGTTGAGCAAGTCAATCGAATCCTTGAAACATGCTCCGAGCTTGGTTATATGGTATGAATTGGGAGAAATATCTTCCATGTGCCGAATTTGTTTGTAACAATAGTTAGGAATCAAGCTTGGGCAAAGCCCCTTTTGAAGTTCTCTATGGAAGAAGGTGTCAAACACCTCTTAACTTGTCAGAAACCGGAGAGAGGCAGCTCTTTGGCCCGGATATGATCCAGGATGCAAAGGAGCAAGTTTGCATTATTCGTGAAAAGTTGAAAACAGCCCAATCTCGTCAAAACAGCCAATATGATCGCCATCATAAGTCTATGACCTATGAAGTTGACGAGAAGGCTTATCTTCGGGTTACACCTCTGAAGGGTACCCATCGATTCGGTATCAAGGGCAAGTTGGCTCCTCGTACATTGGATCTTTTCGCATTCTTGCAAACGAGGAGAGTTTGCCTACCAATTGGAACTACCGGCACATCTTTCCAAGGTTCATGATGTCTTCCACGTCTTGCAACTTAGGTGTTGCTTCTCGGACCCTGTCCGCGAGTAGACCATGAAGCGCTTGATCTCCAAGATAACCTTACATATCGAGAATACCCTGTTTGTATTCTTGATCAAGCTGAGCATACCACTCGGCGTCAGAACATCAAGTTTCTAAAGGTTCAGTGGTCACAACACCATTTCGAGAAGGAAGCCACATGGGAAAGAGAGGATCGTCTTCGACTAGAGTACCCCCGCGCTCTTCCCATGACTTCCAAATCTCAGGACGAGATTCTTTTGAGTGGGGTTGAGTTGTCACATCCCTAGTCAGATTACTTAGGTCAACATGTGTGTGCATCATGTTTTCACTCTTTGCATCAATTTGAAATGGGGATTAACAGAAACCCTAACCTCACCTGAATCAAACCAATTCAATAGTTGTGAAAAATCAACAAATCCAAAATGCCCATAAAAAAATGTCTCCTATGTCTGATAAATGTGGGCATTAAATATCAAGGGTCATTCTAAATATTAGAATCTATATAAATTTCAAAAATAAATTTTAAAGCTACTAAAATGCCAAATAAAGCATTATAATTATTTCGGCATTCAAAATATTCTAAAACCTTTTGTAGAGGTTTGAAATATTCAAACTAAGCTCTATAAAATTTTGGAGTATTTTGTGCCTAGCATTTGTGCCTAAATAAAAATAAAACAAATGTTAGAAAAGAAACAAAAACTGGAATTAAAAACAAGAAGGAAACCTGCCTCGGCCAAGGCTAGGCCGGCCCACGTGGCCCATGGGGGGTCGTCGTCCTCCTGGCGGCCAGAGGACGAGCGCGTGCCCACCGTGCGTTGACGCTGGAGCTGCCATGAAGCTCCCTACGCGTTTGCCTCCCCCATTGCACTTGCAAACGGATGAGGACGCCACTGCCGTCCCCATCGATCTTTCTCCCGCGCATTCGCCCCTCTGCCTCTCCCCTTCCCTCTGCCCGCCATGGCTGCCGCATTCTCGCCGCTGTAGCTGCCGCTCCCCCTCGCCCCTGAGCCCCTCTTTAGCTCGCCTAGACGCACTGGTTCTCTATGCCGAAGGAATCGAGCCCAAAGGCCCCCCAGCACCGACCCCATCGCCTTCTTCCTCCTTAGTCACTGGCGACCGCCGTCGTCCGTTCGCTGCAAGAGAAGCCTCCCTGAGCCCGCTCTCGAGGTCATCGTATTTGCTGTGAGCCCCCGGTCGTTTCGCCCTCCTTTTCCCCATATCTAGCGCGCTCTAACGCCGATCCACATCGAACCCGAAAGCTCCTCGCTGCCGATAGGACGTGGTCGTTGCGCGGCAGCCGAAGCTCACACCTGAGCACGTAGGCGTGCTCAGGAGGGTCCCAGGTAGTTGTATGTGCCCTCAGCTGGCCCGTTCGAGCTCCGGCTCGATGAGCCCATGCTCTCCCGAGATCCGGCATCCGCCGCGCTCGTCGCCAGCGCCAAGTCCGGCCATCCAGCCCTTGGGAGGTATCATGTTTGATGCGCGCGAGCACGCTAGGCTGATCGTGCCCTTTGCCGTCCATTTAGTCACCGGAGGAGGGTTTCTGATCCCCTCCGTGTCCCTGATGTCGTCGACGGCTCAATGCCGGTGAGTCAACCGGTTTGACAACCGGGGTTTGATCCAGGTTCAACTAGCAAGTGGGCTCGGCCCTGGTAATTAGGTTTAGTTTTGAAAAATAATTAATTACTAAAACCACTTAACCAGTGGCCCCTCTGTTAATTAGTTAGTAGTTAGTGTTTTAATTAGCTTGTTAGTGACTGAGTCACTCACTATTGGACCCCACTGGTCAGGTTTGACCTGTCAACGAGCTGTTGACGAGTTAACGTCATGCTGATGTCGTGCTGATGCTATAAAAGGAATTTATGAATTAAATTAATTCTAGAAATTATTTAAAACTTGGAAAATTCATAGAAATTAATCTATAACTTGGATTGAAATAATTTATAGATGAAATTTATCAGAAAAATCCAATGAATCTGATCGCGTTGTTATCATGCATGTTAGAGAAACCTTTATTGATGAACATTGACATTTAGTAACAGGTCAATATATGGAATATGAAGCGGAGAATGATTTTGAACCTATATTCAAAACTACGTCATTTAACCTGGATAATAGTTGCATTAGCTCATCCATCCATGTTGCCATTCATGATCTTGCATCATATTGCTGCACTTGTCGTGTGTTGATTGTTACTTATACTGCATTGCGATAGGCCCTCCTTCTGAGGATACCCCCAAGTATTCCACGAAGGAGAATACCTTCCTAGCTTCCCAGCAAGGCAAGCAACCCATTGTTCTTTTCGATAACATCCCATTCTCATCGCTCCTGCTCTTGTTTATTGCATTAGGACAAACGTTTAATTGTTTGTAATGTAACGGTAGATGAACCCATTGCTTTGCATGACCTGTCATTGTCAGAGTAAATAGCTAAACATTGCAACCAAGCATACTTGGGTAGATGCTTGAGCCATGATGTGCTTTACCTACTTTGCCTACTATGCTTGCTATGCTTAGAGTTGTGTCAGGTTTGATTCATCTGGGTGATGAACTGGAGTGAAACAGTACTGTTCTAATGTGATAAGCTTAATGATGTACCCGATTTGGTAAAGGTAGCGATGAGAGGCTATGTAGGAGGTACATAGCGGGTTGTCCTCATTGGGACTGTTCTTTGGAACTGAGTTCCGAGGTTTGTGAGTGCCAAGTTTAGACACTACCACATGTTGGGCCTTCAAATATGACCCTGCTCGACTTATCAACCACCTAGTCCTTAGTCCAGGTGTTGCAAGTAGTTTCTAGTGTTATAGTATGCTTGAGGCCGTGCAAAGCGCTGACCCTAGGGGTGGGTTATGACGTGGTAGGCAGTGGCACGGTGTACCAAGGGTCACCCGAATGGTGGGCTTGGGAACCCTGCGCACATCATTAGGGGCGTAGCGAAAACTTCGGCTGGACTTCCGTGCGGTTTTCAGTCTAAAATAGGCGATATACTGGACAAGAGGTCTTGTGTTGATTGACGATCATGGCCAACTCCCTTGCTGGGCTTCCGCTTGAACGTTGCCGAGGTGCATGGTTTTATGAGCACACATCGATAAGTGGCGAGAGCGTGTGTGAAGAAGCACACTCCTTCAGGGTATGAATCTATTCAGATATCCGCGTCCTCGGATATGGACTACTTGGAGAACTTATGATGTTCATAGATAATCTATTGGAATACTCATAAAAATCTCAAGCAAAGTGTGAGTACCGTGATGACACTCTCGTAGAAGACGAAAGGGAATCCATGGTGGTGTATTGATGTGGAGTTAGTGGACTCGCATGCGATATGTAAAATTTGAACAAAGAGTTAAAATGTGTAGTATAGGTTAACCAGAGTCAAAGCTGCATTGCTGCATAAACTCCACCACTCTCCTTGTTGATACATGAGCATGAATAGTTTAGGTCTGCTTTAAAGACTTGCTGAGTACGTTTGTACTCATGTTCGCTTAATAAATGTTGCAGATGAGTCTCAGTGACCCATCAGGTGGGTCTATCTAGATGTCGACGAACGCTGAATAGCTGGGTGTCCTCAGCTATGACCTTATGCCTATGGCGGGCTGTTAGATATCAGGCCATGAGTTGGTGTTATGTATGGTTATGGTTGGTGATGCCATAGTTTGTATCTATGCATATCGAGCACGTCGTGCATACGTGTGAGTGCAACGGCATGTATGGGACCGACACCTAGTCATGTGCCTTTAGTATTACTCTTTACAGGAAACTACCTCTTTGTGCTTCCACCAAGCCCTGGTAGCTTGCTACTGCTCCGGACACATTGATTGACGACATGTATCCTTCTTTGCTGCTGTGTCTATCCTTTCGGGGAAATGTCTCGCATTGTAATAGAGTCCCTACACATGCGGTAGAAGCAAAGAGCCCCGCCGACAATCAAGACAAGACTCCAGCAAGCTCAACACGGTAGCTCAAGCCTAGGCTATGGTGCACCAAGCACTCCCATGACGCTTGCCAGGGACCAAGTCACACTCGCTTCCCATAAGACCCGGTAGGACTTTCCCCGGTAGGCATGAGCCAGCTAGCCACTGCTCCACCGCATCACTACGCCAACAACTTGATGTATGCTTTGCACTCCATGTCCATAGATATCCTTGTATTAGTCTCTTGTGTGTTGGGACTAACCCATGTAGGTGAGAAGAGTAAGAAACAACAAGGATGCTCCAAGCTCATGGTGATCTTCATCAACTTTGAGCATCCATCACTACTTCACCTACATGAAGTCTTCATCGAGTTAGGGTATCATCTGATCTCCCCTTGCGATCACTTATTGATGCGGTGTCGAGCCCTCAGGCAGCAAATCAGCTCTCTCTAAGGATGTGGTGTCACAATCAAGGGAAGTTATCCTCAATCGACACCCACCCTGTAGCGTGTCAAGTTCTTAAGCAATGACCAGCCAAGCGGTGGCCAGAGCTTGTTGGGGATGCACCCCTAAGCGCCACCTAGGCAAGTAATCATGGTATTTTCTCCTAAATGCTGGAGTTAGGTACGATAGCTATGCTTAGCTATCTAATCTAAAGATAAAGTCTATTTTGCCATAGTGGTGATTCCTTGCACTATAAATAGGAGGCCCAAGGCAACCTAGCTCAAGGTTGGCTATTCCTACCCCCGAACACTTGTACTAGCACAGCCGCTCCTTCCTCGACAGCAATCCTTGCCGGGCTAGGTGCCCGATGTTCTTCGCGTTCCCCCAATCAATCCACCAAAAAGCAGGAGTGTGGTTTGACGCTTAGCAGTGGCCCGGACATGGGTAAAATGCATGCGTCCTAATCATTGCGTCGTGTCGTGACCTCCACTCTTCATGCAACGTGACCCCCCTGCCGAGCCAAAAGGGATCCATGATCCCATAGGTGATCATGAGCATTCGTGCCTCAAAAATGACCATCCACCGCAAAACCACAAGCTCAAGGGCAAGGACAAGCTACACGAGGACATTGACTCATTTGAAGATGAATCCCAAGCTTTGGTCAAGTGGATTCCTGAGGCTTATACAAGCTCAACTTCTCCATGTGCCACTTCAACACCAAGGATCCCCATTAACTTGATGTGGGTCCCAAATAAGAAGAACTAGAGAATTTCTCGAGGGGTGAATCCACCAATGAAATTCTCTCACAATAATTATTCACAAGAACTAGTTGCAATCAACATCAACATTATGCAATAGTTCAAGGAGTCACACATTCCCTCGAAGGTAAGGAAGGGACAAGGTAATTAACAAATCCATGGACATCATCATGTATGCTTTGCACTCCATGTCCATAGACATCCTTGTATTTTTCACTTGTGTGTTGGGACTACCCATGTAGGTGAGGAGAGTAAGAAACAACAAGGATGCTCCCAACTCATGGTTATCTTCATCAACTTTTAGCATCCATCACTACTTCACCCACATGAATTCTTCATTGACAAAACCAAAGGTTAGTTTATCGCTCTCAAGGGGGGATGTCACATCAAGGGGGAGCTTTACTCTAAGACTTGATTCAAAGCATCTCATAGCATGTGACAACATGAACAAACTTTATGTAAAAGTGGTAGCCCCACTCGTACTTAAACGATGAGTATGACCTATGATCAAGTATTCTTACTTGAATCCTAAGTCTATACTCATATATAGTTGAGTATGTGATCACCAAAAGTGGTTGATAGTTGCTACAATGTATGTGCATGTTTTCCATGATTTCATTTGATAGCTTATTGTGTGAGCATGTCGGTCTGCATTTCTTTATGAATTCAAGGACATCAGATTGTTGCTATTCGGTTTTATTTTATCTTTTGCTAATTGGATGGACAAGAATGCCTAGGAACCCTCTCTAGCTATCTATGATTTCTCATCTCAAGTTCCATTCATGCTACATCACAAATCTTGAACAAGCACTTCTCGATCCCTATGTGTGAGATGCACTCGGAGCTCCGTATCGACAAGGGCTGCATTCCAAAACCTTCCTATAGTGTAACTCAGTGTGACCCACACAAATTATCGACTCCACCGATTTCCCTAGGGTTGATCTTATTTTGTACCTTGGTACCATTGATACAGTAATCTCGGTTACACCAAGTTTTCATGTCAACTGATAGCAGTGGAACTCGGTGGCACCAAAATTTTGCTATCAGTGACACTGGCAGTGAGGGGTATATATTTCATGGACCCGATGCTTTGAAATCGAATCTTCAAATGTCGTGTTCCCCTATCCCTAACAGCCGAACCTGGACCCCTGGCCATCGCACTTGCTTCCCCGAGCGCTTCCGCCACTGAGATCCTCGCTGTCGACGGGAAGCCACTCTATCGTCGCCGCCGTAGCAGATCTTCACCGAGTTAGGGTATGATCCAGTCTCCCATTGCGATCACTTATCGATGCGGTGTCGAGCCCTCAAGCAGCTAATCAGCTCTTGCGAAGCCTATGGTGACACATCAAAAAGAAGTTATGCTCGATCGACTCCTGCCCTGTAGTGTGTCAAGTTCTTAAGCAACAACCAGCCGAGCGGTGGCCAGAGATTGCCGGGGATGCACCCCCAAGCGCCACCTAGGCAGGTAGACATGGAATTATGTCCTAAATGCTAGAGTTAGGTATGATAGCTCTACTTAGCTATCTACTCGAAAGATAATGTATGTTTTGCAAATTTTGTGACCTATTGCACTATAAAAGGAGGCCCAAGGCAACCTAGCTCAAGGTTGGCTATTCCTACCCCTGTACACTTGAACTACTGCAACCTCTCCTTCCCGACAACAGTCTTTGCTGGGCTAGGTGCTCTGTGTTCTTCCTGTTCCCCCAATCAATCCACCAAAAAGTAGGAGTCGAGTTTTACGCATAGTGGCGGCCTGACCCTGGGTATAATCCACGCATCTTGATCATTGCTCCATCTCGTGATCTCCGTTCTTCATGCAACATGACCCCCTGCTGAACCACAAGGGATCCATGATCCCATAGGTGATTGTGAGCATTACCCCCCTGACAATGTAACATCCCAAAATTTGGAATGTTATAATAAATATATAATTGATTGTTTGTTTGATTGAGTGATTGAATTTGAGTGAAATTTGAAACTTTTATAAACTTTTGAATGAGTGGGAATGACCTGACTTTCCCATGTGATTTGAATTCAAATTAAATTCCATTTCAAATCAGTGAGATAAGATAACATGACTTGTTCATAAACAAGCAATTTGAAAAGGGGATTTGAAAATCTTTGAATTATTCTTTTCGGAATCCATCTCATATTTGGTTCCATTTTAAATCTTGAAACAATTCAATATCCTTGACAAGATTTTGAGAGGAGTAATATGACACTCCAAACCAGGGGCCATTTGAATCATATTTGCATTTATAAAACTCAGAAAACTATTTCTGAAATATTTCATATTAGGTTTCAAAGCCATTTTTGAAATTGGTTTTACAAATTTATTTTTCTTCAAAAATAAAATATATGGAAAATAGGGTAGAATGATTCCCTTGAGTACAAAAATGGATATAAATGAATTTGAAGCAATTTTGGTATTTTTAAAATGTTTCATTTGCCTTTTATTTGAAATAGTAGCACTGTTTTATTTTTCTGATTTTGTTATTTGACAGTGCAAATATGTTCATCTTTTAGATTTTATTTTTCCGGTCATTTTGATATATAATATGTCTATACAAAAGTATTTTAGTTTTCCTTGTATGCAACTTCTTTTTCTATTTCTGTTTTATAAAAGAAAAAAATCCTTTAATAGGAAACCTCTGAGGCCCAACTGGAAAGACCCGTCCTGTATCTCCCCTCGCCAGATCCGAATCTTTTCAGATCGGCCAACCGATCCCTTGCTCCCTCTCTCTCTGCCGCTAATGTGTGGGACCCACCGTCCGACCTGATCTTTGCTTTCCTTTTTTTCTTCCTCCTTCCATACCTTGCCGGAGCCGATCCCCTCCGTGATTCCCTATCATCTGAGAACCTGAGACCCCTGGCCATATAAGCCCAAGGCCCCTCGACCCATTCCCCCCCTAAGCCCCCTGCCCGATGCCTCTCCTCGCCCGCAATTGCTCGTCGGAGAAGAGCCCCGCCGCCACGCCATTGCCACCCCACCGAGCTACTCCAACACCTCCGCCGCCTCCGGAGCCCACCATCTACTCCACCTCGCTCGCCCGCACCTCCCATTGCACTCGCCCGTGCTCCAAAGCCACTGGAGCGACCTCCCCGACCACCAACCGAACACCACCACCACCGCCCTGAGCTTGTGCTGCTAGCCATCGTCGTCCCCAGCCATCTCCATCACCACCATCGTCTTCCCCGTGCTCATACGCATCGCCTGGAGCCATTCCGTCACCGGAGAATCATCGGAGACGTCTCCCCATCGACCTCGCCGTCCCTGCCTTGCCGTTGACATCACCAGAGACCTCCTCCACCGCGGTGAGTCACCGAAGCTCCTCCCCTCCGTCCGATCTGTTTGAACAGCTCAGATTAGAAGCCCCATACCGATTCTGTTTATTTCAGTGAACCGGCCAGTTTTCCTTTTAGTTATTTTAGCCGAAACGATTTCATCTATTTAGGCTCGTTTAGCAATTTCAACGCACACCCGTAGCCTATAGGATGTTGCCACGTGTACACCTGTTCGTCAGATTACTTTTTCTTTTCTTTTCTGTTTACTCTTTTAAAAACAGAATAGTTTATGTTTTATAAATCGAATAACTCTTAGAATTTTTGGATTTTTTTAATTGATTCTTTTTGCATTGTGTCGCAAATTTGTTCTAGTATCTGTAGATATCAAGTTTGCCCATGTTTCGATAATTTAATTTTGAATTCAAACTGATTTGCTTCAAACACTAATTTCCTTATAACTTGAGTTTAAAAATAGGTTTTGAGTTGATTCTTTTCGCTACTTGTCACTAGTGACATAGTTCAATACTAGGTAGAATTTGGGAATTTGTAGAATAATATGAATAAGATTTCTTAGCAAAACAGATTCTGTTTTAGTTCTTTTAGGTTTATTTCTATTTATTTTGTTTTAAATTGTTTTATTTTATATTAGTTGACAATAGTTTTTCAACCAAACTTATTTTTATGTTATTTATTATTTTGATAACATGAATCAATTCTAGTTTCATAATAACTTGCAAATTGATTTCATTGCTAGTTGGATTTCCTATTTGAAAATATTTTCATAAATTGTTTTATAAGTTTTACTTCCTGTTAACTTAGTTATTATATATTTTTGTTTTCTCTTATTTTAGCATTTTATTGTTTTTCTTGTTGCTAACTTTGTTAGGCAAAAACTTATGTTGTTTAGAGTATTGTTTTCTTAGTTCTTAGTTGTTCTTCAAAAGTAATCCTTTTTTCTAGTAAAATATTTACTAAAATACTTTTGTTATATTTACTTTTTTTTGATTTGTTACTATTTAAATAGTTGTTTGTAGGGAAAACTATTCTTGGTTGTTTTCATGAAGTTTTGTTGTTTTAACTTTTGTCTTAAGTATTTTCTTCATCACAAACTTGTTGTTTTGGTTTTGTGTTCCTTATAGATTGTTAGTATTGATTGCTAGAAGTGTTTGCTTATGAATGTAATGATTGTCTATATAGATTTCCATCGGAGAGAGACGAATAGTTCTATCAAGTAAATTTCTGACAACGATTCTATCTTCATCAACCTTACCAGGCAAGTTCACATTGACCATGTTATTACCTATGTTTTCAATTTGCATTAGTTCAACCTTTCGACCTATTCCGTGCAAAGTAGTTACTTGGATACTTGGTTACTTGAGGAGTATCATTTGGTAGGCCACCCTATTACCCGCGTTACTTTGGCCGGGATGTATTTTATTTTGCTATGCTTTTAGTAGACGGGGTTTTGGTTGAGTGTCTACCTTGTGAGTTGTGAGAATTAATTGATGATGAAGACCACAAGACTCCAAGAATTATTTTTCAAGACCTCATGATGTAATACACCTCTGGGTGGATGATGGTTGAACGGTGCCCTAGAGAAACCAGTGATTAGCCTAGGTGTTGCAGGAGAAGTGCCATTATTCACGCGGAAAGGTCCACCTAGGCACAAAGAGATGGATGGATACTTCAAGACCCGAGGCTTACCTGCATAGCCACAAGCCATTATGGGCTTTGGCTTGGTTGGACATTTGGGTGACTCTCGACAGCCGGTGCTACGAGATGTAGAAGAACGGTAGGAATGGATGGCATCGACAGAGTCTTAGAGGTACCCTTTGAAAGACCATGTTTTGGTCATCTGTTTCTCAAACACCCTGAAGTGCGAGGAATTCAACAAAGGCGATCAAATCTGGTGGGGAACGTGTGCAAAACTCTACAGAGTACTCAAACCTAATTGATTAGCCATGTCCACGGTCATGTACAACTTGAGCCAAAGGAACTGAAAATATCTGGAACTCTCAACACAAATAATTATAATGATGAGGGTATTATTATTAACTTGGGTATGAGAATTCGTTGGTGGAACCATCTCATTAAACAACCAACTTTGTAGTAATATTTTTGCTTTTCCCCCCTCTCTTGTTGTAGGAAAAAATTGCTTTATGCAAAACTTAAACTTATAGCCCCAACTGCCATATATGCATATACTATAGATGATTATTTTCACCCCCTCTCTTGCGACTTGCCGGCATATTCAAAATGCTAACCTACACGGCTGCAACATCTCATGTTGCACATACTCTTCTACGACGAGTAAGAGTACGATTCAGGGTTTCGGTCTACACCCAACCTGCCGTTGGTGTTTATTGGTACTCCACTCCCGTTGACTGTTTCCACTGAGATTTTAAGGTATACATAAGTTTTACGTTAATTAGATGTGATTGCACTTTTATATATACATTGATGTACTATGTGTGCCAGCATACTGATCGAGGGATGGCACAAAACAAACCGAGGCTTGACCTTCCAGGTCGGGTCGCTACAGAAATGGTATCAGAGCATACGTTGACTATAGGACGTGACCCTAGACAACTGGAAAACCCATAGGACAGGATATCTCTCAAACCTTATTCTCAAAAAAAACTTTTACTTCTCATCCGTTTTGAGTTTTATCTAATAGTTAGATAATACCCTTGTCCCTTTGACCACTCAAAGGAGTCAACTAATTGCGAAGTCCACCAGGACAAGATATCGAACAACTGATGACCAACTCAGACAAAGATGTATTTCACTACGGAAAGAGCTACAAAAAAATTGAAGACTATAATGACGTGAAGAAATTGAAGACCATGAAGAGTTTCAAAGATTTTATGCCCCCTAGAAGACCAGACCGGTGTTGCATACTCACGTTCGATATGATGATGTGTGAGCTTTCATTTGTGTGCATTTTTTGACAGCCACAAATAGAACATATTTTTAAAAATATTGTTTGTATTGTGTGTATCTCCTTCTATTTCCCCAGTATCTCATCCTAAAACCCTTGGACCCCATAGACGGTGAATGAAGCGGGACTCGAATTCTCTAGACCAATGACCGAGCTAGAGGCTGAGATATGGATTCAGAACATGGAGGACCACTTCGGGAGGTACTAGATTACAAAGAAGTATGAGGTTGCACACACACTTCAGTACCTTACCCAAAGTGCTGCGATTTGGTGGAGAATGCATCATGCCATACAAGGATTTAATGGAGCAGAGACTTGGGAAGAATCCAAGACGACTTTGTTAAGATCCCGTCTCATTCAGAAGCGATGTGTTAACCCGATGAAGAAGGCTTGTGCATGCAAGATCTGTGGAGAGATAGGACACACCCAGGAAGAACACACGGATGGATGTCGTCACTATGAAGAAAATCACCCAGCTGAGGAGTGCCCAACTAGTCAGGTGACTTGTTTCTTGTGTGAAGGAACCACCCACTACCCAGCTGAGTGCCACATATATCCTAAGGTATGACAATTTGTTAAGGAGAAGAAAGCTGCCCTCGGGGAAAGCTTTGAGGAACCTCTGAGGAGTATGCCCATGCCAATGATGACAAATGATGTACCATTTGGAGATACCTCAATAGAGAACTGCACCAAGTCATGTTATTCATGTGGAGAAGAAGGACATATCTCACAGGATTGTCCAAATGAATATCTGGAAGAATTCCCAATAGAAATGTTTGGGTATGATCCTCAGGAAATAGAAGCTATGATTTGTACGCAAGGGTCTAGGAAGAAGAGAAAGCGTATCAGGAAGAGACAAGCCCCAGAATCGAAGGACCTGGGTCATGTCAGATGTTTCTAATGTAAGGATATGGGTCACTATGCCAATATGTGCCCAGGAAAGGAACCAAGAACCCAAGGAGCAAACACGAACATCAAGAAGCCCCGAGAATTGTCAGACATGATCTGTTGTCGTTGCAAGGAAGCAGGACATTATGCTAACAAATGTCCAAAGGAGAAGAAAGAAAGAATGTAGTAGTTAGGTTTTGATAATGGCAATAAGTGTATCATGAAGCACTTGTGTTTTCCTGAGATTATTTTGTAACGAAAGTCTCTGGGATTGTAATAACTTCATAAATCAATGAAATTATGTCATGATTTCCTATGATTCTTTACCCCATGAACAAAGATCTCTGACCATTTTCGAGGATATGAGAAAATATGTTCTATGCATGCATATGTACATTTCATTTTAAGTATGGTAGTAACCGGTAACACCACATGATCCATGGAATAAGAAAGTGCCATATTGCCGAGGAGTCTGGATCAATGGTAAACAATTAAAGGTAATGTCGTACCATATCAAACTATGTGGATGACAACATTTGTGACAAAGTACTTTTGAAGTTGGAATATTGGGAAAAGGAGTGATTGTGAGAAACAATACCCAAGGTTAAACAGACCAATGGAAAGGAAAGTGAATTCCATGGAGTAAAATCTTGACAAGAATAACTCTGTGATTTATTACCTCAAGGGTACGATGGAATAAATCAAAGGTACTATTGGATTATGAAACAGTAGTAACCCCAAGGGTGAGTTAAAGTTGTACAAGTATTCAAGTGATCCCACAACTCACATACCCCAGGATTGTTAAGGATCAACTACTACCTTTATGAAGGAAGAAAACTTGGAAGAAGCTACGAATGATCATCAAACTTTTTTCTTAGGGGCATACGAAAACCTGAGAGTTGTGAAGAAACGATAGATGTTTGCATTCAGCTTGCAAAATCAATTGATTTATCAGAACTTCGTTCATTGACAAGAGAAATTTCTACAACGCTTGTGAGGAAGCCCAAGTGTTAGAATAAGAGATTCACTAAATCTTATACAAGGTAATGATTTCAGTGCGACATGGATTGATCACCATGACGACTTACTCGTAGCATTTTCTCTTGCTATTCGGAATGGTAAATCTGAGTGAATTACCCATAGTAAAGAGACGGCGTCCTTTGAAGCTTTTCTTTAATCCTTAGAATAGTATGATGAAAACCTTGTACATGATAGTTGTTGTCCAATGTAGGAATTTTACGGTGAGGAATGAAGCCAAGACCCTTTTCACTTCAGGAACCACTAATTGTAGGCCACCATGAGAGCTTTGATAAGTTATTTAGAATGATCACAAGACTTGTCAGTTAAGAAGATCTAGTAACAAGAGGAACTTTTTATTGACCAAAGAAACACTGGATTTTGAAGAAAACGTTCTAGTTATAACGGAAGATCATCGCCAAGGAAGTTACTGTGAAGAATGTGAACAGACAGATGCACCCACAGGATTGCCATGATTTTGAGGGACCAGTAACTCTCATTTTAAGTGTGGTAGACCCCACACCATCTTTGTCAATGGATTTGATAGAAGACCCCCAACCCAAACCTTTTCTTTCTAGCCTTTTCGAATCTCGAGGACGAGATTCATTTTAAGTGTGGTAGGTTTGTAACATCCCAACTTTTGGAATGTTATAATAAATATATGATTGATTGTTTGTTTGGTTGAGTGATTGAATTTTAGTGAAATTTGAAACTTTTAAAAACTTTTGAATGAGTGGGAATGACATGACTCCCATGTGATTTGAATGAGTGAGAGAAGATAACATGACTTCTTCATAAACCAGGAATTTGAAAAGTGGATTTGGAAATCTCTGAATTATTCTTTTTGGAATCCATTTCAGATTTGGTTCCATTTTAAATCTTGAAAGAATTCAAATATCCTTGACAAGATTTTGAGAGGAGTAATATGACACTCCAAACCAGGGTCCATTTAAATCTTATTTGACTTTATAAAACCCATAAAACTATTTCTCAAATATTTCATATTATGTTTCAAAGCCATTTTTGAAATTGGTTTTAAAAATTTATTTTTCTCCAAAAATAAAATATATGGAAAATAGGGAAAAATGATTCCCTTGAGTATAAAAATGGAGATAAATGAATTTGAAGCAATTTTGGTATTTTTAAAATGTTTCATTTGCCTTTTATTTGAAACAATAGCACTGTTTGATTTTTTTGGATTTTGTAAGAATTTTATTTGATAGTGCAAATATGTTCATCTTTTAGATTTTATTTTTCTGGTCATTTTGATATATAATATGTCTATAGAAAAGTATTTTAGTTTTCCTTTTATGCAACTTCTTTTTCTGTTTTTGTTTTATAAAGGGAAAAAAAAATCCTTTTATAGGAAACCCCCGAGGCCCAATTGGAAAGACCCAGCCGTATCTCCCCTCGCCAGACCCGAATGTTTTCAGATCGGCCAACCAATCCCTCACTCCCTCTCTCTGTGTGGCTGACGTGTGGGACCCACCGTTCGACCCGATCTTCGCTTTGATTTTCTTCTTCCTCCTTCTATACCTCGCCGGAGACACACCGGAGCCGATCCCCTTGGCGATTCCCTACCATCTAAGAACCCGAGACCCCTGGCTATATAAGCCCGAGGCCCGTCGACCTGTTCCCTCCCTAAGCCCCCTGCCCGACACCTCTCCTCGCCCGCAATCCCTCGTTGGAGCAGAGCCCCGCCGCCACGCGATTGCCGCCCTATTGAGCTAGTCCAACACCTCCGCCGCCTCCGGAGCCCACCATCTACTCCACCTCGCTCGCCCGCACCTCCCATTGCACTCGCCCGTGATCCAGAGCAACCAGAGCGACCTCCCCGACGACAAACCGAACACCACCTCCGCAGCCGTAAGCTCATACTGCTAGCCATCATCATCCCCAGCCATCTCCATCACCACCATCGTCTTCGTCGCGCTCATACGCATCGCCTGGTGCCATCGTCGTTGCCCGAGAATCACCGGAGATGTCTCCCCATCGACCTTGCCGTCCCTACCTCGCTGTCAACATCGCTGGAGACCTCCTCCACCGCAGTGAGTCACCGAAGCTCCTCCCCTCCGTCCGATCTGTTTGAATGGCTCATATTAGAAGCCCCGTACCGATTCGGTTTATTTCAGTGAACCGGCCGGTTTTCCTTTTAGTTGTTTTAGCCGAAATGATTTCACCTATTTAGCAGCCATTCGCTCATTTAGCAATTTCAACGTACACCCGTAGCCTATAGGATCTTGCCACGTGTACACCTGTTCGTCAGATTAGTTTTTTTTTCTTTTCTGTTTACTGTTTTAAAAATAAAATAGTTTCTGTTTTATAAAATTAAAACTCATAGAATGTTTAGAGTTTTTAATTGATTCTTTTTGCATTGTGTCACAAATTTCTTCTAGTTTCTGTAGATATCAAGTTTGACAATATTTGAATATTTTAAATTTGAATTCAAACAGATTTGCTTCAAACACTAATTTGCTTATAACTTGAGTTTAAAATAGGTTTTGAGTTGATTCTTTTTGCTCCTTGTCACTAGTGACATATTTCAACACTAGGTAGAATTTTGGGAATTTGTAGAATAATATAAATTAGATTTTTTAGGAAATAGATTCTGTTTTAGTTCTTTTAGGTTTATTTCTATTTCTTTTGTTTAAAATTGTTTTATTTTATACTAGTTGTCAAATTTTACTATGTTTTGTGTTAGTTAGCAGTAGTACTTCAACCAAACTTATATTTATGTTATTTTGTATTTTTTATAGCATGAAATCAATTCTAGTTTCATAATAACTCGCAAATTCATTTCATTGCTAGTTGTATTTCCTATTTGAAATTATTTTCATAAATTATTATATAAGTTTTACTTTCTGTTAACTTTGTAATTATATATGTTTGTTTTATGTTATTTAGTATTTTATAGTTTTTCTTGTTGTTCAGTTTGTTACGCAAAAACTTATGTTGTTTAGAGTATTGTTTTCTTAGTTCTTAGTTGTCCTTTTTGCTAGTAAAATATTTACTAAAATACTTTTGTTATATTTTACTTTGTTTTTGTTTTGTTACTTTTGAAAATAGTTGTTTGTAGGGAAAACTATTCTTGGTTGTTTTGATGAAGTTTTGTTGTTTTAACTTTTGTCTTAAGTATTTCCTTCATCACAAACTTGTTATTTTGGTTTTGTGGTTGCTTATTGATTGTTAGTATTGATTGCTAGAAGTGTTTGCTTATTAATGTAATAATTTTCTATATAGATTTCCATCAGAGAGTGATGAATAGTTCTATCAAGTAAATTTCTGAGAGCGATTCTATCTTCATCAACCTTACAAGGCAAGTTCACATTGACCATGTTATTACCTATGTTTTCAATTTGCATTAGTTTCAACCTTCCCACCCATTGCATGCAAAGTAGGTACTTGGAACTTGGTTACTTGAGTAGTATAATGTGGTAGGCCACCCTATTAACCCTTGTTTACTTTGGCTAGGACATATTTTTATTTTGCTATGCTTTTAGTAAACGAGGTTTGGGTTGAGTGTCTACCATGTTGAGTTGTGAGACTTAATTGATGGTGAAGACCTCAAGACTCCAAGAGTTATTTTTCAAGAACTCATGATGCAATACACCTCTGGGTGGATGATGGTTGAACGGCGCCCTAGAGGAACCAGTGGTTAGCCTAGGTCTTGCTGGAGAAGTGCCACTTTTCACGTGGAAAGGTCCACCCAGGAACAAAGAGATGGATGGATACTTCAAGACCCGAGGCTTACCTACACAACCACAAGCCATTATAGGCTCTTGCTTGGTTAGACATTGTGGTGACTCTGGACAGCCGGTGCTACGAGATGTAGAAGAACAGTAGGAATGGATGGGCACCGACAGAGTATAAGAGGAACCCTTTGAAAGACCATGCTTTGGTCATCTAATTCCTCAAACACCCTGAAGTGAGAGGAATTCAACGGAGGGAATCAAATCTTGTGGGGAACGTGTGTAAAACACTGTAGAGTACTCAAACATAATTGATTAGCCGTGTCCACGGTCATGGACAACTTGAGCCAAAGGAACTGAAACTATCTGGAACTCTCAACACAAATAATTATAATTATGATGGTATTATTGTTAACTCGGGTATGAGAATTGGTTGGTGGAACCATCTCATTAATCAACCAACTTTGTAGTAATATTTTTGCTTTCGGCCCCTCTTGTTGTAGGAAACAAATTGCTTTACGCAAAACTTAAACTTATAGCCCCACCTGCCATATAGACATATAGTATAGATGATTATTTTCACCCCCTCTCTTGTGACTTGCTGGCATATTCAAAATGCTGACCTACACGGCTGCAACGTCTCATGTTGTAGATACTCTTCTATGATGAGTAAGAGTAAGATTCAGGGTTACGGTCTACACCCAACCTGCTGTTGGTGTTTATTGGGAATTCACTCCTATTGACAGTTTCCGCTGAGATTTAAGGTATATATCAGTTTTACGTTAATTACATGTGATTGCACTTTGATATATACATTGATGTACTGTCTGTGCCAGCATACTGATCCAGGGATGGCATAGAACACAATGAGGCTTGACCTTCCAGGTTGGGTCGCTACAGACAATGACCTTACACCACAAAACAACAAGCTCAAGGGCAAGGACAAGCTCCAAGAGGACATTGACTCATATGAAGACGAATCCCAAGCTTTGGTTAAGTGGATTCTCGAGGCTCATACAAGCTCAACTTCTACACGTGCCACTTTAACACCAAGGATCCCCATTAACTTGATGTGGGTCCCAAATAAGAAGAACTAGAGAATTTCTTGAGGGGCGACTCCACCAATGAAATTCTCTCACAGTTATTATTCACAAGAACTAGTTGCAATCAACATCAACATTATGCAATAGTTCAAGGAGTCACACATTCCCTCAAAGGTTAGCAAGGGACAAGGTAATTAACAAATCCATGGACACCATCATGTATTCTTTGCAATCCATGTCCATAGACATCCTTGTATTTGTCTCTTGTGTGTTGGGACTAACCCATGTAGGTGAGAAGAGTAAGAGATAACAAGGATGCTCACAACTCATGGTGATCTTCATATACTTTGAGCATCCATCACTACTTCACGTACATGAAGTCTTCAGCGACAAAACCCAAGGTTAGTTTATCTCTAAAGGGGGGATTCACATCAAGGGGGAGCT
>JAAAWK010000086.1:0-85530 GCA_022496015.1 Hordeum marinum
CGTAAGGAGACCTTTGAAGGCCTCCTTAAGTACATTGTCAATGCACTGGATGCTCTTCAATACTACACCCATAAGGTTCACCAACCGGAGTTTGAACCGGAGCCTCCTGAGGCGTCCTACACTCCGGAGATGCCCTTGGAGGAGAGTGAGTGGCCGCCTGCTCGGCCTCCTCAGTGTCCCGACAGGGCACTTCCCCCGGTCTTCGGTAACCGAGGTGTTAGCCTCGGCCATCATGTCGTCTCCCTGCCGCTGGTGCCCGGCTCCTTAGGAGCATGCTGGGATGACACCTCGGCAGTGTCCTTCGCAGCGCCCGGAGTGGCAGGATGCGAGGCATTCCTGCTCTCCGCTAGTTCGGCGGGCGGGGTCTCCCCATTTGATATATGATTGGTGGGGAGAACGTGCGAGGGCTGCAAAATTAATGAGCACATGCGCGTTAATAAATCCTCAACCTGTTAAAGGACGAATAAGGGGCCAACGGATCCTGACCTTCAGGCAGGGGGCTTGACTCTAAGCTTCCTTCTCGGAACCTCTTTAGCATCGTCAGACTTGGCGTCTGAATCCGAGCTGTCGTCAGACAGGACCACCTGCGTCTGACACACTCTCTTCTCCGCGGGAGGGGTTGCCCCCTTTGGCGCATCCGATGACACCGCCCATTTTCGTGCAAGGGGGAATGAACTCCCCCCCGGCTTCGTCCTCCTCCTCTTCCTCGTCATCCTCCTCCTCTTCCTCCACATGCTCCTCTTGATTTGAGGAGGCATGGGTTTCTCCAAACCTAGTCTCTGACTGTTCCCAGATAGGAAGGCCGCTTCGGCCTATTTTCTTCCTTTTGTCATCCTTCTTCTCGGGTGCCTTTTACAGCTTCACCTCGAGCATCCCCGATAATAGCCCGGACCTAGCATGTTCGGGCTGAGGTGCCAGACTGTTGATGCTTACGGTCTTCTTTAGCCATGACTATAGTGGGTAATCAGAAAAAATTTATGAGCGCTCTCTTTGGAAAATAAAGCTTATCAAGCGAAGTTAACGTTGTACCTCGGAGGCGAGCTTGGTGGCGTGCAGACCTTTGTCTTCTTCTTTGGATGACCATCTCTCTTGTGACCTGAAGAGCGCCTTCCATAGCTTCTCCCGCGTGGTGCGCAAGAAGGTTTGAATCATGGGTGCGTCATCAAGTTGACAAGCCCACAAGGCAGTATTCCGATGCTAGCAGGGGAGGATACGTCTTCGGAGCATGACCTAGACCACGCTAGTCAGCGGATGCCCTTCTCGACTTGGGCACTGATGCACTTCTGCAGGTCGCTCGCCTGCTTGCTTGGTCCCCAGCTGAGGCCCTTTTCGAGCCATGAATCCAATCTTGTGGGGAGACAGTACCTGAATGCGGCGGGGGAATGCTGACCTTCTTCTTGCGTCTCAATGATATAGAACCACTCCCTCTGCCACTCCTTGATGGTTTCGATGAAGGTGCTCGACGGCCACACAACACGGGTCAGCTTGCCGATGACAACCCCACCACAATCTGCGTGCTTACCGCCGACGCACTTGGGCTTGACGTTGAACACTTGGAGCCAGAGTCCGAAGTGTGGCTCGACCCGTTGGAAAGCCTTCGCAGACGAGGATGAACGCATATATGTGCATAAAATAATTCGGGGGAGGTCGTGGAAGTCGAGGCCATAGAAAAATATCGGCCCCCTAACGAAGGGATGGAGTGGAAAGCTCAACCCCCTGATTAAGTGGGGGAAGAAGATGACCCTTTCGCCTGGCTTGGGGGTGGGTATCACTTGGCCCTCCTCCAGCACTCGGTGAGGTATATCGGCAGGGAGGTATCCGGCCTTCTTGATGTCCAGGATGTCCTTATTGGTGACAGTGGAGGCCTTCGACTGGTGATTGGTGCCTGAGCCCACCATTGGTGAGGTTGGAGGTGGGAGGTGGAATGGAAAGCAGAGGTGGCGGATGAGGAGAGTAATAAGCTTCATGGGTTTTTCTTCCCTTTTCATGAGGCTTATCGTTTATAATCCCTCCGCCGTGCCACGAGTCCCTCCACTTCCCAAGATGTGTGTGTCGTTGCAAGCGCATGATTAAACATATCCAATGTAAAATGGGGAACGATCTGCATGTTGATAGATCATGTTTGTGGAACGGCCTCGAACCGTGAATCGAGCTTTTGTAACCGTCCTAGCAGTCATGATGGACTGTGACCTTTTGTCATAAAGGTTGTCCCTTGACGTTTAGCCTTCAAGGCCGACCTATTCATGGTGTTTGGACGCGCCCCTATTCGGAAAGCTACTTGCCATCGGAGGCCAAACCAAGTTCCGCGGGAAGAACTTACCTCGCAAGCCGAAGAATCTGATCGTGTAAAGCAGTTGAAGCTGATGACCCTTGGCTTTGGAGGCAAGTCGGGGGGCTACCAAGGGACTCCTGTATTAAGGGGTCCTCGGGAGGCCGACCTATCCTTATGGGCCGTACTATGTGGGTTGATTATCGGACAAAGGAATATTTGAAGGCCCAATCCCCAAGATGGAAGCATCGGGAAGTACAACTTGTGCTCCACGTTTGATGTAGCGAATAGGAATGTTTATCTCTTCGGCATGTAACCGACCATATGTAAACCCTAGGTGCCCTCGGTGTCTATAATTGATGATTTGGCTTTGAATGGTGCATTTTGAACACACAAAAAGCCTGGAGTTCAAATAAGTTCAAGAAAATGAAATGGCTTTTGTAACAGATGAGTTTCCGTCTGAAACCCTGATACTTCGAAAGAGACTGTTTGTTTTGTACACGAAGTGCATCCAGCTTTTGCCATAACCCTCTCAACTTTTTAGCACATGCTATGTGGCTGAAATGATGATACAATGCCAACTTTCAACATTTTCAGACTTCATTTGTAGTGCTTTTCAATTTTAGGGTCATTTAGCTCAAAAAAAATCAATGACTGCGTGAAAAATAACAAATGAAGTCAGAAAGGGTTGGAAATTGATGATGTGGCTTTGAATGGCGCATTTTGAACACAAAAAAGCTTGGAGTTAAAATAAGATCAATAAAATGAAATGCATTTTGTAACCGATGAGTTTCCGTCCGAAACCCTGATACTTCAAAAGAGACTGCCCGTTTTGTACACGAATTGCATCTAGCTTTTGCCGTAACTCTCTCAACTTTTTAGCACATGCTATGTGGGTGAAATGATGATACCATGCCAACTTTCAACCTTTTCAGAGTTCATTTGTATTTCAGGGTAATTTAGCTCAAAAAAATGAATAACTGCATGAAAAATAACAAATGAAGTCAGAAAGGCTTGGAAATTGATGACGTGGCTTTGAATGGTGCATTTTGAACACAGAAAAATCCTGCAATTCAAATAAGTTCAAGAAAATGAAATGCCTTTTGTAACCGATGAGTTTCCGTTTGAAACCCTGATACTTCGAAAGAGACTGTCAGTTTTGTACACGAAGTGCATTCAGGTTTTGCCGTAACCCTCTCAACTTTTTAGCACATGCTGTGTGGGTGAAATGATAATAGTATGCCAACTTTCAACCTTTTCAGAGTTCATTTGTAGTTCTTTTCAATTTCAGGGTCATTTACCTCAAAAAATCAACAACTGCATGAAAAATAACAAATAAAGTAGGAAAGGGTTGAAAAATGATGATGTGGCTTTGAATGGTGCATTTTGAACACAGAAATAGCCTGGAGTTCAAATAAGTTCAAGAAAATGAAACGCCTTTTGTAACAGATGAGTTTCCGTCCGAATCCCTGGTACTTCGAAATAGACAGTCCGTTTTGTACACGAAGTGCATCTAGCTTTTGCCGTAACCCTCTCAACTTTTTAGAACATGCTATGTGGGTGAAATGATGATACCATGCCAACTTTCAACCTTTTCAGAGTTCATTTGTAGTGCTTTTCATCTTCAGGGTCATTTAGCTCAAAAAAATCAATAACTGCATGAAAAATAACAAATGAAGTCAGAAAGGGTTGAAAATTGATGATGTCGCTTTGAATGGTGCATTGTGAACACACAAAAAGCCTGGTGTTCAAATAACTTCAAGAAAATGAAATGGATTTTGTAACAGATGAGTTTCCGTCAGAAACCCTCATACTTCAAAAGAGACTGTCTGTTTTGTACACGAAGTGCAACCAGTTTTCGCCGTAACCCTCTCAACTTTTTAGCACATACCCTGTGGGTGAAATGATGCTACCATGCCAACTTTCAGCATTTTCAGAGTTCATTTGTAGTGATTTTCAATTTCAGGGTCATTTAACTCAAAAAAATCATAACTGCGTGAAAAAAAACAAATGAAGTCAGAAAGGGTTGGAAATTGATGATGTAGATTTGAATGGTGCATTTTGAACACAAAAAAAGCCTGGAGTTAAAATAAGTTCAAGAAAATGAAATGCATTTTGTAACCGATGAGTTTCCGTTTGAAACCCTGATATTTCGAAAGAGACTGCCCGTTTTGTACACGAAGTGCATCCAGCTTTTGTCATAACCCTCTCAACTTTTTAGCACACGCTCTGTGGGTGAAATGATGATACCATGCCAACTTTCAACCTTTTCAGAGTTCATTTGTAGTTCTTTTCAATTTCAGGGTCATTTCGCTCAAAAAAATCAATAACTGCATGAAAAATAACAAATGAAGTCAGAAAGGCTTGGAAATTGATGACGTGGCTTTGAATGGTGCATTTTGAACACAGAAAAATCCTGGAATTCAAATAAGTTCAAGAAATTGAAATGCTTTTTGTACCCGACGAGTTTCCATCTGAAACCCTGATACTTCGAAAGAGACTGTCAGTTTTGTACACGAAGTGCATTCAGCTTTTTCCGTAACCCTCTCAACTTTTTAGCACATGCTATGTGGGTGAAATGATGATACCATGCCAAATTTCAGCATTTTCAGAGTTCATTTGTAGTGCTTTTCACTTTCAGGGTCATTTAGCACAAAATATTCAATAACTGCGTGAAAAATAACAAATGAAGTCAGAAAGGGTTGGAAATTGATGATGTAGCTTTGAATGGTGCATTTTGAACACAAAAAAAGCCTGGAGTTAACATAAGTTCAAGAAAATGAAATGCATTTTGTAACCGATGAGTTTCCGTCCGAAACCCTAATAATTCGAAAGAGACTGCCCGTTTTGTACAAGAGGTTCATCCAGCTTTTTCCGTAACCCTCTCAACTTTTTAGCACATGCTATCTGGGTGAAATGATGATACCATCCCAACATCAACCTTTTCAGAGTTCATTTGTAGTTCTTTTCAATTTTAGGGTCATTTACCTCAAAAAAATCAATAACTGCATGAAAAATAACAAATGAAGTCAGAAAGGGTTGAAAATTGACGACATGGCTTTGAATGGTGCATTTTGAACACAGAAAAATCCTGGAATTCAAATAAGTTAAAGAAAATGAAATGCCTTTTGTACTAGATGAGTTTCCATCCGAAACCCTGGTACTTCGAAATAGACTGTCCGTTTTGTACACGAAGTGCATCTAGCTTTTGCCGTAACCCTCTCAACTTTTTAGCACATGATATCTGGGTGAAATGATAAAAGTATGCCAAGTTTCAACCTTTTCAGAGTTCATTTGTAGTTCTTTTCAATTTCAGGGTCATTTACTTCAAAAAATCAACAACTGCATGAAAAATAACAAATGAAGTAAGAAAGGGTTGAAAAATGATGATGTGGCTTTGAATTTTGCATTTTGAACACAGAAAAAGCCTGGAGTTCAAATAAGTTCAAGAAAATGAAACGCCTTTTGTAACAGATGAGTTTCCGTCCGAAACCCTGGTACTTCGAAATAGACTGTCCGTTTTGTACACGAAGTGCATCTAGCTTTTGCCGTAACCCTCTCAACTTTTTAGCACATGCTATGTGGGTGAAATGATGATACCATGCCAACTTTCAACCTTTTCAGAGTTCATTTGTAGTGCTTTTCAATTTCAGGGTCATTTCGCTCAAAAAAAATCAATAACTGCATGAAAAATATCCAATGAAGTCAGAAAAGCTTGGAAACTGATGACGTGGCTTTGAATGGTGCATTTTGAACACAGAAAAATCCTGGAATTCAAATAAGTTCAAGAAAATGAAATGCCTTTTGTACTAGATGAGATTCCATCCGAAACCCTGGTACTTCGAAATAGGTTGTCCGTTTTGTACACGAAGTGCATCTAGCTTTTGCCGTAACCCTCTCAACTTTTTAGCACATGCTATGTGGGTGAAATGATGATACCATGCCAACTTTCAACCCTTTCAGAGTTCATTTGTAGTGCTTTTCAATTTCAGGGTCATTTAGCTCAAAAAAAATCAATGACTGCGTGAAAAATAACAAATGAAGTCAGAAAGGGTTGGAAATTGATGATGTGGCGTTGAATGGCGCATTTTGAACACAAAAAAAGCCTGGAGATAAAATAAGATCAATGAAATGATATGCATTTTGTAACCGATGAGTTTCCCTCCGAAATCCTGATACTTCGAAAGAGACTGCCCGTTTTGTACACGAATTGCATCCAGCTTTTGCCGTAACTCTCTCAACTTTTTAGCATATGCTATGTGGGTGAAATGGTGATACCATGCCAACTTTCATCCTTTTCAGAGTTCATTTGTAGTTCTTTTCAATTTCAGGGTCATTCATCTCAAAAAACTAAATAACTGCATGAAAAATAACAAAACAAGTCAGAAAGGCTTGGAAATTGATGACGTGGCTTTGAATGGTGCATTTTGAACACAGAAAAATGCCTTTTGTAACCGACGAGTTTCCGTCTGAAACCCTGATACTTCGAAAGAGACTGTCAGTTTTGTACACTAAGTGCATTCAGGTTTTGCCGTAACCCTCTCAAATTTTTAGCACATGCTATGTGGGTGAAATGATAAAAGTATGCCAACTTTCAACCTTTTCAGAGTTCATTTGTAGTTCTTTTCAATTTCAGGGTCATTTACCTCAAAAAATCAACATCTGCATGAAAAATAACAAATGAAGTAAGAAAGGGTTGAAAAATGATGATGTGGCTTTGAATTTTGCATTTTGAACACAGAAAAAGCCTGGAGTTCAAATAAGTTCAAGAAAATGAACCGCCTTTTGTAACAAATGAGTTTCCGTCCGAAAGCCTGGTACTTCGAAATAGACTGTCCGTTTTGTACACGAAGTGCATCTAGCTTTTGCCGTAAGCCTCTCAACTTTTTAGAACATGCTATGTGGGTGAAATGATGATACCATGCCAACTTTCAACCTTTTCAGAGTTCATTTGTAGTGCTTTTCATCTTCAGGGTCATTTAGCTCAAAAAAATCAATAACTGCATGAAAAATAACAAATGAAGTCAGAAAGGGTTGAAAATTGATGATGTCGCTTTGAATGGTGCATTATGAACACACAAAAATCCTGGTGTTCAAATAACTTCATGAAAATGAAATGGATTTTGTAACAGATGAGTTGTCGTCAGAAACCCTGATACTTCGAAAGAGACTGCCTGTTTTGTACACGAAGTGCAACCAGCTTCGCCGTAACCCTCTCAACGTTTTAGCACATACCATGTGGGTGAAATGATGCTACCATGCCAACTTTCAGCATTTTCAGAGTTCATTTGTAGTGATTTTCAATTTCAGGGTCATTTAGCTCAAAAAAATTATAACAACGTGAAAAAAAACAAATGAAGTCAGAAAGGGTTGGAAATTGATGATGTAGATTTGAATGGTGCATTTTGAACAACAAAAAAGTCTGGAGTTAAAATAAGTTCAAGAAATGAAATGCATTTTGTAACCGATGAGTTTCCGTCCGAAACCATGATATTTCGAAAGAGACTGCCCGTTTTGTACACGAAGTGCATCCAACTTTTGACATAACCCTCTCAACTTTTTAGCACATGCTTTGTGGGTGAAATGATGATACCATGCCAACTTTCAACCTTTTCAGAGTTCATTTGTAGCTTTTTCAATTTCAGGGTCATTTCGCTTAAAAAAATCAATAACTGCATGAAAAATAACAAATGAAGTCAGAAAGGCTTGGAAATTGATGACGTGGCTTTGAATGGTGCATTTTGAACATAGAAAAATCCTGGAATTCAAATAAGTTCAAGAAATTGAAATGCTTTTTGTAACCGCGAGTTTCCATCTGAAACCCTGATACTTCGAAAGAGACTGTCAGTTTTGTACACGAAGTGCATTCAGCTTTTTCCGTAACCCTCTCAACTTTTTAGCACATGCTATGTGGGTGAAATGATGATACCATGCCAACTTTCAGCATTTTCAGAGTTCATTTGTAGTGCTTTTCAATTTCAGGGTCATTTAGCTCAAAATATTCAATAACTGCGTGAAAAATAACAAATGAAGTCAGAAAGGGTTGGAAATTGATGATGTAGCTTTGAATGGTGCATTTTGAACACAAAAAAAGCCTGGAGTTAAAATAAGTTCAAGAAAATGAAATGCATTTTGTAACCGATGAGTTTCCGTCCGAAACCCTAATACTTCGAAAGAGACTGCCCGTTTTGTACACGAGGTTCATCCAGCTTTTTCTGTAACCCTCACAACTTTTTAGCACATGCTATCTGGGTGAAATGATGATACCATGCCAACATCAACCTTTTCAGAGTTCATTTGTAGTTCTTTTCAATTTTAGGGTCAATTACCTCAAAAAAATCAATAACTGTATGAAAAATAACAAATGAAGTCAGAAAGGGTTGAAAATTGACGACGTGGCTTTGAATGGTGCATTTTGAACACAGAAAAATCCTGGAATTCAAATAAGTTCAAGAAAATGAAATGCCTTTTGTACTAGATGAGTTTCCATCCGAAACCCTGGTAATTCGAAATAGACTGTCCGTTTTGTACACGAAGTGCATCTAGCTTTTGCCGTAACCCTCTCAACTTTTTAGCACATGCTATCTGGGTGAAATGATGATACCATGCCAACATCAACATTTTCAGAGTTAATTTGTAGTTCTTTTCAATTTCAGGGTCATTTCGCTCAAAAAAATCAATAACTGCATGAAAAAGATCAAATGAAGTCAGAAAGGCTTGGAAATTGATGACGTGGCTTTGAATGGTCCATTTTGAACACAGAAAAATCCTAGAATTCAAATAAGTTCAAGAAAATGAAATTCCATTTGTACTAGATGAGTTTCCATCTGAAACCTTGGTATTTCGAAATAGACTGGCCGTTTTGTACACGAAGTGCATCTAGCTTTTGCCGTAACCCTCTCAACTTTTTAGCACATGCTATGTGGGTGAAATGATGATACCATGCCAACTTTCAACCTTTTCAGAGTTCATTTGTAGTGCTTTTCAATTTCAGGGTCATTTCGCTCAAAAAAAATCAATAACTGCATGAAAAATATCCAATCAAGTCAGACAGGCTTGGAAACTGATGACGTGGCTTTGAATGGTGCATTTTGAACACAGAAAAATCCTGGAATTCAAATAAGTTCAAGAAAATAAAATGCCTTTTGTACTAGATGAGTTTCCATCCGAAACCCTCGTACTTTGAAATAGGTTGTCCGTTTTGTACACGAAGTTCATCTAGCTTTTGCCGTAACCCTCTCAACTTTCTAGCACATGCTATGTGGGTGAAATGATGATACCATGCCAACTTTCAACCCTTTCAGAGTTCATTTGTAGTGCTTTTCAATTTCAGGGTCATTTAGCTCAAAAAAATCAATAACTGCATGAAAAATAACAAATGAAGTCAGAAAGGGTTGAAAATTGACGACGTAGCTTTGAATGGTGCATTTTGAACACAGAAAAATCCTGGAATTCAAATAATTTCAAGAAAATGAAATGCCTTGTGTAAAAGATGAGTTTCCGTCCGAAACGCTGGTACTTCGAAATAGACTGTCCGTTTTGTACACGAAGTGCATCTAGCTTTTTCCGTAACCCTCTCAACTTTTTAGCACATGCTATGTGGGTGAAATGATGATACCATGCCAACTTTCAACCTTTTCAGAGTTCATTTGTAGTGCTTTTCAATTTCAGGGTCATTTAGCTCAAAAAAAGTCAATAACTACATGAAAAATAACAACTCAAGTCAGAAAGGGTTGAAAATTGATGACGTGGCTTTGAATAGTGCATTTTGAACACAGAAAAAATCCTGGAATTCAAATAAGTTCAAGAAAATGAAATGCCTTTTGTAACAGATGAGTTTCCGTCCGAAACCCTGGTACATCGAAATAGACTGTCCGTTTTGTACACGAAGTGCATCTAGCTTTTGCCGTAACCCTCTCAACTTTTTAGCACATGCTATGTGGGTGAAAGGATGATACCATGCTAACTTTCAACCTTTCCAGAGTTCATTTGTAGTGCTTTTCAATTTCAGGGTCATTTAGCTCAAAATATTCAATAACTGCGTGAAAAATAACAAATGAAGTCAGCAAGGCTTGGAAATTGATGACGTGGCTTTGAATGGTGCATTTTGAACACAAAAAAGCCTGGAGTTCAAATAGGTTCAAGAAAATGAAATGCATTTTGTAACCGATGAGTTTCCGTCCGAGACCGTGATACTTCGAAAGAGACTGCCCGTTTTGTACACGCGGTTCATCCAGCTTTTTCTGTAACCCTCTCAACTTTTTAGCACATGCTATTTGGGTGAAATGATGATACCATGCCAACATCAACATTTTCAGAGTCAATTTGTGGTTCTTTTCAATTTCAGGGTCATTTAGCTCAAAACAATCAATAACTGCATGAAAAATATCAAATGAAGTCAAAAAGGCTTGGAAATTGATGACGTGGCTTTGAATGGTGCATTTTGAACACAGAAAAATCCTGGAATTCAAATAAGTTCAAGAAAATGAAATGCCTTTTGTAACCGACGAGTTTCCGTCCGAAACCCTGAGACCTCAAAAGAGACTGTCCGTTTTGTACACGAAGTGCATTCAGGTTTTGCCGTAACCCTCTCAACTTTTTAGCACATGCTATGTGGGTGAAATGATAATAGTATGCCAACTTTCAACCTTTTCAGAGTTCATTTGTAGTGCTTTTCAATTTCAGGGTCATTTCGCTCAAAAAAATCAATAACTGCATGAAAAATAATAAATGAAGTCAGAGAGGGTTGAAAATTGACGATGTGGCTTTGAATGGTGCATTTTGAACATAGAAAAATCCTGGAATTCAAATAAGTTCAAGAAAATGAAATGCCTTTTGTACTAGATGAGTTTCCATCCGAAACCCTCGTACTTCAAAATAGACTGTCCGTTTTGTACATGAAGTGCATCTAGGTTTTGCCATAACCCTCTCAACTTTTTAGCACATGCTATCTGGGTGAAATGATGATACCATGCCAACATCAAAATTTTCAGAGTTAATTGGTAGTTCTTTTCAATTTCAGGGTCATTTCGCTCAAAAAAATCAATAACTGCATGAAAAAGATCAAATGAAGTCAGAAAGGCTTGGAAATTGATGACGTGGCTTTGAATGGTCCATTTTGAACACAGAAAAATCCTAGAATTCAAATAAGTTCAAGAAAATGAAATTCCATTTGTACTAGATGAGTTTCCATCCGAAACCCTGATACTTCAAAATAGACTGTCCGTTTTGTACATGAAGTGCATCTAGCTTTTGCCATAACCCTCTCAACTTTTTAGCACATGCTATCTGGGTAAAATGATGATACCATGCCAATATCAACATTTTCAAAGTTAATTTGTAGTTCTTTTCAATTTCAGGGTCATTTCGCTCAAAATATTCAATAACTGCGTGAAAAATAACAAATGAAGTCAGCAAGGCTTGGAAATTGATGACGTGGCTTTGAATGGTCCATTTTGAACACAGAAAAATCCTAGAATTCAAATAAGTTCAAGAAAATGAAATTCCATTTGTACTAGATGAGTTTCCGTCCGAAACCCTAATACTTCGAAAGAGACTGCCCGTTTTGTACACGAGGTTCATCCAGCTTTTTCTGTAACCCTCACAACTTTTTAGCACATGCTATCTGGGTGAAATGATGATACCATGCCAATATCAACCTTTTCAGAGTTCATTTGTAGTTCTTTTCAATTTTAGGGTCAATTACCTCAAAAAAATCAATAACTGTATGAAAAATAACAAATGAAGTCAGAAAGGGTTGAAAATTGACGACGTGGCTTTGAATGGTGCATTTTGAACACAGAAAAATCCTGGAATTCAAATAAGTTCAAGAAAATGAAATGCCTTTTGTACTAGATGAGTTTCCATCCGAAACCCTGGTAATTCGAAATAGACTGTCCGTTTTGTACACGAACTGCATCTAGCTTTTGCCGTAACCCTCTCAACTTTTTAGCACATGCTATCTGGGTGAAATGATGATACCATGCCAACATCAACATTTTCAGAGTTAATTTGTAGTTCTTTTCAATTTCAGGGTCATTTCGCTCAAAAAAATCAATAACTGCATGAAAAAGATCAAATGAAGTCAGAAAGGCTTGGAAATTGATGACGTGGCTTTGAATGGTCCATTTTGAACACAGAAAAATCCTAGAATTCAAATAAGTTCAAGAAACTGAAATTCCATTTGTACTAGATGAGTTTCCATCTGAAACCTTGGTATTTCGAAATAGACTGGCCGTTTTGTACACGAAGTGCATCTAGCTTTTGCCGTAACCCTCTCAACTTTTTAGCACATGCTATGTGGGTGAAATGATGATACCATGCCAACTTTCAACCTTTTCAGAGTTCATTTGTAGTGCTTTTCAATTTCAGGGTCATTTCGCTCAAAAAAAATCAATAACTGCATGAAAAATATCCAATGAAGTCAGACAGGCTTGGAAACTGATGACGTGGCTTTGAATGGTGCATTTTGAACACAGAAAAATCCTGGAATTCAAATAAGTTCAAGAAAATAAAATGCCTTTTGTACTAGATGAGTTTCCATCCGAAACCCTCGTACTTTGAAATAGGTTGTCCGTTTTGTACACGAAGTGCATCTAGCTTTTGCCGTAACCCTCTCAACTTTCTAGCACATGCTATGTGGGTGAAATGATGATACCATGCCAACTTTCAACCCTTTCAGAGTTCATTTGTAGTGCTTTTCAATTTCAGGGTCATTTAGCTCAAAAAAATCAATAACTGCATGAAAAATAACAAATGAAGTCAGAAAGGGTTGAAAATTGACGACGTAGCTTTGAATGGTGCATTTTGAACACAGAAAAATCCTGGAATTCAAATAATTTCAAGAAAATGAAATGCCTTGTGTAAAAGATGAGTTTCCGTCCGAAACGCTGGTACTTCGAAATAGACTGTCCGTTTTGTACACGAAGTGCATCTAGCTTTTTCCGTAACCCTCTCAACTTTTTAGCACATGCTATGTGGGTGAAATGATGATACCATGCCAACTTTCAACCTTTTCAGAGTTCATTTGTAGTGCTTTTCAATTTCAGGGTCATTTAGCTCAAAAAAAGTCAATAACTACATGAAAAATAACAACTCAAGTCAGAAAGGGTTGAAAATTGATGACGTGGCTTTGAATAGTGCATTTTGAACACAGAAAAAATCCTGGAATTCAAATAAGTTCAAGAAAATGAAATGCCTTTTGTAACAGATGAGTTTCCGTCCGAAACCCTGGTACTTCGAAATAGACTGTCCGTTTTGTACACGAAGTGCATCTAGCTTTTGCCGTAACCCTCTCAACTTTTTAGCACATGCTATGTGGGTGAAAGGATGATACCATGCTAACTTTCAACCTTTCCAGAGTTCATTTGTAGTGCTTTTCAATTTCAGGGTCATTTAGCTCAAAATATTCAATAACTGCGTGAAAAATAACAAATGAAGTCAGCAAGGCTTGGAAATTGATGACGTGGCTTTGAATGGTGCATTTTGAACACAAAAAAGCCTGGTGTTCAAATAGGTTCAAGAAAATGAAATGCATTTTGTAACCGATGAGTTTCCGTCCGAGACCGTGATACTTCGAAAGAGACTGCCCGTTTTGTACACGGGGTTCATCCAGCTTTTTTTGTAACCCTCTCAACTTTTTAGCACATGCTATTTGGGTGAAATGATGATACCATGCCAACATCAACATTTTCAGAGTCAATTTGTGGTTCTTTTCAATTTCAGGGTCATTTAGCTCAAAACAATCAATAACTGCATGAAAAATATCAAATGAAGTCAAAAAGGCTTGGAAATTGATGACGTGGCTTTGAATGGTGCATTTTGAACACAGAAAAATCCTGGAATTCAAATAAGTTCAAGAAAATGAAATGCCTTTTGTAACCGACGAGTTTCCGTCCGAAACCCTGAGACCTCAAAAGAGACTGTCCGTTTTGTACACGAAGTGCATTCAGGTTTTGCCGTAACCCTCTCAACTTTTTAGCACATGCTATGTGGGTGAAATGATAATAGTATGCCAACTTTCAACCTTTTCAGAGTTCATTTGTAGTGCTTTTCAATTTCAGGGTCATTTCGCTCAAAAAAATCAATAACTGCATGAAAAATAATAAATGAAGTCAGAGAGGGTTGAAAATTGACGATGTGGCTTTGAATGGTGCATTTTGAACATAGAAAAATCCTGGAATTCAAATAAGTTCAAGAAAATGAAATGCCTTTTGTACTAGATGAGTTTCCATCCGAAACCCTCGTACTTCAAAATAGACTGTCCGTTTTGTACATGAAGTGCATCTAGGTTTTGCCATAACCCTCTCAACTTTTTAGCACATGCTATCTGGGTGAAATGATGATACCATGCCAACATCAAAATTTTCAGAGTTAATTTGTAGTTCTTTTCAATTTCAGGGTCATTTCGCTCAAAAAAATCAATAACTGCATGAAAAAGATCAAATGAAGTCAGAAAGGCTTGGAAATTGATGACGTGGCTTTGAATGGTCCATTTTGAACACAGAAAAATCCTAGAATTCAAATAAGTTCAAGAAAATGAAATTCCATTTGTACTAGATGAGTTTCCATCCGAAACCCTGATACTTCAAAATAGACTGTCCGTTTTGTACATGAAGTGCATCTAGCTTTTGCCATAACCCTCTCAACTTTTTAGCACATGCTATCTGGGTAAAATGATGATACCATGCCAATATCAACATTTTCAAAGTTAATTTGTAGTTCTTTTCAATTTCAGGGTCATTTCGCTCAAAATATTCAATAACTGCGTGAAAAATAACAAATGAAGTCAGCAAGGCTTGGAAATTGATGACGTGGCTTTGAATGGTCCATTTTGAACACAGAAAAATCCTAGAATTCAAATAAGTTCAAGAAAATGAAATTCCATTTGTACTAGATGAGTTTCCGTCCGAAACCCTAATACTTCGAAAGAGACTGCCCGTTTTGTACACGAGGTTCATCCAGCTTTTTCTGTAACCCTCACAACTTTTTAGCACATGCTATCTGGGTGAAATGATGATACCATGCCAACATCAACCTTTTCAGAGTTCATTTGTAGTTCTTTTCAATTTTAGGGTCAATTACCTCAAAAAAATCAATAACTGTATGAAAAATAACAAATGAAGTCAGAAAGGGTTGAAAATTGACGACGTGGCTTTGAATGGTGCATTTTGAACACAGAAAAATCCTGGAATTCAAATAAGTTCAAGAAAATGAAATGCCTTTTGTACTAGATGAGTTTCCATCCGAAACCCTGGTAATTCGAAATAGACTGTCCGTTTTGTACACGAAGTGCATCTAGCTTTTGCCGTAACCCTCTCAACTTTTTAGCACATGCTATCTGGGTGAAATGATGATACCATGCCAACATCAACATTTTCAGAGTTAATTTGTAGTTCTTTTCAATTTCAGGGTCATTTCGCTCAAAAAAATCAATAACTGCATGAAAAAGATCAAATGAAGTCAGAAAGGCTTGGAAATTGATGACGTGGCTTTGAATGGTCCATTTTGAACACAGAAAAATCCTAGAATTCAAATAAGTTCAAGAAAATGAAATTCCATTTGTACTAGATGAGTTTCCATCTGAAACCTTGGTATTTCGAAATAGACTGGCCGTTTTGTACACGAAGTGCATCTAGCTTTTGCCGTAACCCTCTCAACTTTTTAGCACATGCTATGTGGGTGAAATGATGATACCATGCCAACTTTCAACCTTTTCAGAGTTCATTTGTAGTGCTTTTCAATTTCAGGGTCATTTCGCTCAAAAAAAATCAATAACTGCATGAAAAATATCCAATGAAGTCAGACAGGCTTGGAAACTGATGACGTGGCTTTGAATGGTGCATTTTGAACACAGAAAAATCCTGGAATTCAAATAAGTTCAAGAAAATAAAATGCCTTTTGTACTAGATGAGTTTCCATCCGAAACCCTCGTACTTTGAAATAGGTTGTCCGTTTTGTACACGAAGTGCATCTAGCTTTTGCCGTAACCCTCTCAACTTTCTAGCACATGCTATGTGGGTGAAATGATGATACCATGCCAACTTTCAACCCTTTCAGAGTTCATTTGTAGTGCTTTTCAATTTCAGGGTCATTTAGCTCAAAAAAATCAATAACTGCATGAAAAATAACAAATGAAGTCAGAAAGGGTTGAAAATTGACGACGTAGCTTTGAATGGTGCATTTTGAACACAGAAAAATCCTGGAATTCAAATAATTTCAAGAAAATGAAATGCCTTGTGTAAAAGATGAGTTTCCGTCTGAAACGCTGGTACTTCGAAATAGACTGTCCGTTTTGTACACGAAGTGCATCTAGCTTTTTCCGTAACCCTCTCAACTTTTTAGCACATGCTATGTGGGTGAAATGATGATACCATGCCAACTTTCAACCTTTTCAGAGTTCATTTGTAGTGCTTTTCAATTTCAGGGTCATTTAGCTCAAAAAAAGTCAATAACTACATGAAAAATAACAACTCAAGTCAGAAAGGGTTGAAAATTGATGACGTGGCTTTGAATAGTGCATTTTGAACACAGAAAAAATCCTGGAATTCAAATAAGTTCAAGAAAATGAAATGCCTTTTGTAACAGATGAGTTTCCGTCCCTGGTACTTCGAAATAGACTGTCCGTTTTGTACACGAAGTGCATCTAGCTTTTGCCGTAACCCTCTCAACTTTTTAGCACATGCTATGTGGGTGAAAGGATGATACCATGCTAACTTTCAACCTTTCCAGAGTTCATTTGTAGTGCTTTTCAATTTCAGGGTCATTTAGCTCAAAATATTCAATAACTGCGTGAAAAATAACAAATGAAGTCAGCAAGGCTTGGAAATTGATGACGTGGCTTTGAATGGTGCATTTTGAACACAAAAAAGCCTGGAGTTCAAATAGGTTCAAGAAAATGAAATGCATTTTGTAACCGATGAGTTTCCGTCCGAGACCGTGATACTTCGAAAGAGACTGCCCGTTTTGTACACGCGGTTCATCCAGCTTTTTCTGTAACCCTCTCAACTTTTTAGCACATGCTATTTGGGTGAAATGATGATACCATGCCAACATCAACATTTTCAGAGTCAATTTGTGGTTCTTTTCAATTTCAGGGTCATTTAGCTCAAAACAATCAATAACTGCATGAAAAATATCAAATGAAGTCAAAAAGGCTTGGAAATTGATGACGTGGCTTTGAATGGTGCATTTTGAACACAGAAAAATCCTGGAATTCAAATAAGTTCAAGAAAATGAAATGCCTTTTGTAACCGACGAGTTTCCGTCCGAAACCCTGAGACCTCAAAAGAGACTGTCCGTTTTGTACACGAAGTGCATTCAGCTTTTGCCGTAACCCTCTCAACTTTTTAGCACATGCTATGTGGGTGAAATGATAATAGTATGCCAACTTTCAACCTTTTCAGAGTTCATTTGTAGTGCTTTTCAATTTCAGGGTCATTTCGCTCAAAAAAATCAATAACTGCATGAAAAATAATAAATGAAGTCAGAGAGGGTTGAAAATTGACGATGTGGCTTTGAATGGTGCATTTTGAACATAGAAAAATCCTGGAATTCAAATAAGTTCAAGAAAATGAAATGCCTTTTGTACTAGATGAGTTTCCATCCGAAACCCTCGTACTTCAAAATAGACTGTCCGTTTTGTACATGAAGTGCATCTAGGTTTTGCCATAACCCTCTCAACTTTTTAGCACATGCTATCTGGGTGAAATGATGATACCATGCCAACATCAAAATTTTCAGAGTTAATTTGTAGTTCTTTTCAATTTCAGGGTCATTTCGCTCAAAAAAATCAATAACTGCATGAAAAAGATCAAATGAAGTCAGAAAGGCTTGGAAATTGATGACGTGGCTTTGAATGGTCCATTTTGAACACAGAAAAATCCTAGAATTCAAATAAGTTCAAGAAAATGAAATTCCATTTGTACTAGATGAGTTTCCATCCGAAACCCTGATACTTCAAAATAGACTGTCCGTTTTGTACATGAAGTGCATCTAGCTTTTGCCATAACCCTCTCAACTTTTTAGCACATGCTATCTGGGTAAAATGATGATACCATGCCAATATCAACATTTTCAAAGTTAATTTGTAGTTCTTTTCAATTTCAGGGTCATTTCGCTCAAAATATTCAATAACTGCGTGAAAAATAACAAATGAAGTCAGCAAGGCTTGGAAATTGATGACGTGGCTTTGAATGGTCCATTTTGAACACAGAAAAATCCTAGAATTCAAATAAGTTCAAGAAAATGAAATTCCATTTGTACTAGATGAGTTTCCATCTGAAACCTTGGTATTTCGAAATAGACTGGCCGTTTTGTACACGAGGTTCATCCAGCTTTTTCTGTAACTCTCACAACTTTTTAGCACATGCTATCTGGGTGAAATGATGATACCATGCCAACATCAACCTTTTCAGAGTTCATTTGTAGTTCTTTTCAATTTTAGGGTCATTTACCTCAAAAAAATCAATAACTGTATGAAAAATAACAAATGAAGTCAGAAAGGGTTGAAAATTGATGACGTGGCTTTGAATGGTGCATTTTGAACACAGAAAAATCCTGGAATTCAAATAAGTTCAAGAAAATGAAATGCCTTTTGTACTAGATGAGTTTCCATCCGAAACCCTGGTAATTCGAAATAGACTGTCCGTTTTGTACACGAAGTGCATCTAGCTTTTGCCATAACCCTCTCAACTTTTTAGCACATGCTATCTGGGTGAAATGATGATACCATGCCAACATCAACATTTTCAGAGTTAATTTGTAGTTCTTTTCAATTTCAGGGTCATTTCGCTCAAAAAAATCAATAACTGCATGAAAAAGATCAAATGAAGTCAGAAAGGCTTGGAAATTGATGACGTGGCTTTGAATGGTCCATTTTGAACACAGAAAAATCCTAGAATTCAAATAAGTTCAAGAAAATGAAATTCCATTTGTACTAGATGAGTTTCCATCTGAAACCTTGGTATTTCGAAATAGACTGGCCGTTTTGTACACGAAGTGCATCTAGCTTTTGCCGTAACCCTCTCAACTTTTTAGCACATGCTATGTGGGTGAAATGATGATACCATGCCAACTTTCAACCTTTTCAGAGTTCATTTGTAGTGCTTTTCAATTTCAGGGTCATTTCGCTCAAAAAAAATCAATAACTGCATGAAAAATATCCAATGAAGTTAGAAAGGCTTGGAAACTGATGACGTGGCTTTGAATGGTGCATTTTGAACACAGAAAAATCTTGGAATTCAAATAAGTTCAAGAAAATAAAATGCCTTTTGTACTAGATGAGTTTCCATCCGAAACCCTCGTACTTTGAAATAGGTTGTCCGTTTTGTACACGAAGTGCATCTAGCTTTTGCCGTAACCCTCTCAACTTTCTAGCACATGCTATGTGGGTGAAATGATGATACCATGCCAACTTTCAACCCTTTCAGAGTTCATTTGTAGTGCTTTTCAATTTCAGGGTCATTTAGCTCAAAAAAATCAATAACTGCATGAAAAATAACAAATGAAGTCAGAAAGGGTTGAAAATTGATGACGTGGCTTTGAATAGTGCATTTTGAACACAGAAAAAATCCTGGAATTCAAATAAGTTCAAGAAAATGAAATGCCTTTTGTAACAGATGAGTTTCCGTCCGAAACCCTGGTACTTCGAAATAGACTGTCCGTTTTGTACACGAAGTGCATCTAGCTTTTGCCGTAACCCTCTCAACTTTTTAGCACATGCTATGTGGGTGAAAGGATGATACCATGCTAACTTTGAACCTTTCCAGAGTTCATTTGTAGTGCTTTTCAATTTCAGGGTCATTTAGCTCAAAATATTCAATAACTGCGTGAAAAATAACAAATGAAGTCAGAAAGGCTTGGAAATTGATGACGTGGCTTTGAATGGTGCATTTTGAACACAAAAAAGCCTGGAGTTCAAATAGGTTCAAGAAAATGAAATGCATTTTGTAACCGATGAGTTTCCGTCCGAAACCGTGATACTTCGAAAGAGACTGCCCGTTTTGTACACGCGGTTCATCCAGCTTTTTCTGTAACCCTCTCAACTTTTTAGCACATGCTATTTGGGTGAAATGATGATACCATGCCAACATCAACATTTTCAGAGTCAATTTGTGGTTCTTTTCAATTTCAGGGTCATTTAGCTCAAAACAATCAATAACTGCATGAAAAATATCAAATGAAGTCAAAAAGGCTTGGAAATTGATGACGTGGCTTTGAATGGTGCATTTTGAACACAGAAAAATCCTGGAATTCAAATAAGTTCAAGAAAATGAAATGCCTTTTGTAACCGACGAGTTTCCGTCCGAAACCCTGAGACCTCAAAAGAGACTGTCCGTTTTGTACACGAAGTGCATTCAGCTTTTGCCGTAACCCTCTCAACTTTTTAGCACATGCTATGTGGGTGAAATGATAATAGTATGCCAACTTTCAACCTTTTCAGAGTTCATTTGTAGTGCTTTTCAATTTTAGGGTCATTTCGCTCAAAAAAATCAATAACTGCATGAAAAATAATAAATGAAGTCAGAGAGGGTTGAAAATTGACGATGTGGCTTTGAATGGTGCATTTTGAACATAGAAAAATCCTGGAATTCAAATAAGTTCAAGAAAATGAAATGCCTTTTGTACTAGATGAGTTTCCATCCGAAACCCTCGTACTTCAAAATAGACTGTCCGTTTTGTACATGAAGTGCATCTAGCTGTTGCCATAACCCTCTCAACTTTTTAGCACATGCTATCTGGGTGAAATGATGATACCATGCCAACATCAACATTTTCAGAGTTAATTTGTAGTTCTTTTCAATTTCAGGGTCATTTCGCTCAAAAAAAATCAATAACTGCATGAAAAATAACAAATGAAGTCAGAAAGGGTTGAAAATTGACGACGTGGCTTTGAATGGTGCATTTTGGACACAGAAAAATCCTGGAATTCAAATAAGTTCAAGAAAATGAAATGCCTTTTGTACTAGATGAGTTTCCATCCGAAACCCTGGTACTTCAAAATAGACTGTCCGTTTTGTACATGAAGTGCATCTAGCTTTTGCCATAACCCTCTCAACTTTTTAGCACATGCTATCTGGGTGAAATGATGATACCATGCCAATATCAACATTTTCAAAGTTAATTTGTAGTTCTTTTCAGTTTCAGGGTCATTTCGCTCAAAAAAATCAATAACTGCATGAAAAATAACAAATGAAGTCAGAAAGGGTTGAAAATTGACGACGTGGCTTTGAATGGTGCATTTTGACCATAGAAAAATCCTGGAAGTCAAATAAGTTCAAGGAAATGAAATGCCTTTTGTAACAGATGAGTTTCCGTCCGAAACCCTGGTACTTCGAAATAGACTGTCCGTTTTGTACACGAAGTGCATCTAGCTTTTGCCGTAACCCTCTCAACTTTTTAGCACATGCTATGTGGGTGAAAGGATGATACCATGCTAACTTTGAACCTTTCCAGAGTTCATTTGTAGTGCTTTTCAATTTCAGGGTCATTTAGCTCAAAATATTCAATAACTGCGTGAAAAATAACAAATGAAGTCAGAAAGGCTTGGAAATTGATGACGTGGCTTTGAATGGTGCATTTTGAACACAAAAAGGCCTGGAGTTCAAATAGGTTCAAGAAAATGAAATGCATTTTTTAACCGATGAGTTTCCGTCCGAAACCCTGATACTTCGGAAGAGACTGCCCATTTTGTACACGCGGTTCATCCAGCTTTTTCCGTAACCCTCTCAACTTTTTAGCACATGCTATCTGGGTGAAATGATGATACCATGCCAACATCAACATTTTCAGAGTTAATTTGTAGTTCTTTTCAATTTCAGGGTCATTTCGCTCAAAAAATCAATAACTGCATGAAAAATAACAAATGAAGTCAGAAAGGGTTGAAAATTGACGACGTGGCTTTGAATGGTGCATTTTGAACACAGAAAAATCCTGGAATTCAAATAAGTTCAAGAAAATGAAATGCCTTTTGTAACAGATGAGTTTCCGTCGGAAACCCTGGTACTTCGAAATAGACTGTCCGTTTTGTACACGAAGTGCATCTAGCTTTTTCCATAACCCTCTCAACTTTTTAGCACATGCTATCTGGGTGAAATGATGATACCATGCCAACATCAACATTTTCAGAGTTAATTTGTAGTTCTTTTCAATTTCAGGGTCATTTCGCTCAAAAAATCAATAACTGCATGAAAAATAACAAATGAAGTCAGAAAGGGTTGAAAATTGACGACGTGGCTTTGAATGGTGCATTTTGAACACAGAAAAATCCTGGAATTCAAATAAGTTCAAGAAAATGAAATGCCTTTTGTAACAGATGAGTTTACGTCCGAAACCCTGGTACTTCGAAATAGACTGTCCGTTTTGTACACGAAGTGCATCTAGCTTTTGCCGTAACCCTCTCAACTTTTTAGCACATGCTATGTGGGTCAAAGGATGATACCATGCTAACTTTCAACCTTTCCAGAGTTCATTTGTAGTGCTTTTCAATTTCAGGGTCATTTAGCTCAAAATATTCAATAACTACGTGAAAAATAACAAATGAAGTAAGAAAGGCTTGGAAATTGATGACGTTGCTTTGAATGGTGCATTTTGAACACAAAAAAGCCTGGAGTTCAAATAGGTTCAAGAAAATGAAATGCATTTTTTAACCGATGAGTTTCCGTCCGAAACCCTGATACTTCGAAAGAGACTGCCCGTTTTGCACACGCGGTTCATCCAGCTTTTTCCGTAACCCTCTCAACTTTTTAGCACATGCTATCTGGGTGAAATGATGATAGCATGCCAACATCAACATTTTCAGAGTCAATTTGTAGTTCTTTTCAATTTCAGGGTCATTTAGCTCAAAACAATCAATAACTGCAAGAAAAATATCAAATGAAGTCATAAAGGCTTGGAAATTGATGACGTGGCTCTGAACGGTGCATTTTGAACAAAGAAAAATCCTGGAATTCAAATAAGTTCAAGAAAATGAAATGCCTTTTGTAACCGACGAGCTTCGGTCCGAAACCCTGATACCTCAAAAGAGATTGTCCGTTTTGTACACGAAGTGCATTCAGCTTTTGCCATAACCCTCTCAACTTTTTAGCACATGCTATGTGGGTGAAATGATAATAGTATGCCAACTTTCAACCTTTTCAGAGTTCATTTGTAGTGCTTTTCAATTTCACGGTCATTTCGCTCAAAAAAATCAATAACTGCATGAAAAATAATAAATGAAGTCAGAGAGGGTTGAAAATTGACGACGTTGCTTTGAATGGTGCATTTTGAACATAGAAAAATCCTGGAATTCAAATAAGTTCAAGAAAATGAAATGCCTTTTGTACTAGATGAGTTTCCATCCGAAACCCTGGTACTTCAAAATAGACTGTCCGTTTTGTACATGAAGTGCATCTAGATTTTGCCATAACCCTCTCAACTTTTTAGCACATGCTATCTGGGTGAAATGATGATACCATGCCAACATCAACATTTTCAGAGTTAATTTGTAGTTCTTTTCAATTTCAGGGTCATTTCGCTCAAAAAAATCAATAACTGCATGAAAAATAACAAATGAAGTCAGAAAGGGTTGAAAATTGACGACGTGGCTTTGAATGGTGCATTTTGAACACAGATAAATCCTGGAATTCAAATAAGTTCCAGAAAATGAAATGCCTTTTGTAACAGATGAGTTTCCGTCTGAAACCCTGGTACTTCGAAATAGACTGTCCGTTTTGTACACGAAGTGCATCTAGCTTTTGCCGTAACCCTCTCAACTTTTTAGCACATGCTATGTGGGTGAAAGGATGATACCATGCCAACTTTCAACCTTTCCATAGTTCATTTGTAGTGCTTTTCAATTTCAGGGTCATTTAGCTCAAAATATTCAATAACTACGTGAAAAATAACAAATGAAGTCAGAAAGGCTTGGAAATTGATGACGTGGCTTTGAATGGTGCATTTTGAACACAAAAAAGCCTGGAGTTCAAATAGGTTCAAGAAAATGAAATGCATTTTGTAACCGATGAGTTTCCGTCGGGAACCCTGATAGTTCGAAAGAGACCGCCCGTTTTGTACACGCGGTTCATCCAGCTTTTTCCGTAACCCTCTCAACTTTTTAGCACATGCTATCTGGGTGAAATGATGATACCATGCCAACATCAACATTTTCAGAGTCAATTTGTAGTTCTTTTCAATTTCAGGGTCATTTAGCTCAAAACAATCAATAACTTCATCAAAAATATCAAATGAAGTCAGAAAGGCTTGGAAATTGATGACGTGGCTTTGAATGGTGCATTTTGAACACAGAAAAATCCTGGAATCTAAATAAGTTCAAGAAAATGAAATGCCTTTTGTAACCAACGAGTTTCCGTCCGAAACCCTGATACCTCAAAAGAGACTGTCCGTTTTGTACACGAAGTGCATCTAGCTTTTTCCGTAACCCTCTCAACTTTTTAGCACATGCTATCTGGGTGAAATGATGATACCATGCCAAAATCAACATTTTCAGAGTTCATTTCTAGTTCTTTTCAATTTCAGGGTCATTTCGCTCAAAAAAATCAATAACTGCATGAAAAATATCAAATGAAGTCAGAAAGGCTTGGAAATTGATCACGTGGCTTTGAATGGTGCATTTTGAACAAAGAAAAGTCCTGGAATTCAAATAAGGTCAAGAAAATGAAATGCCTTTTGTACTAGATGAGTTTCCATCCGAAACCCTAGTACATCAAAATAGACTGTCCGTTTTGTACACGAAGTGCATCTAGCTTTTGCTGTAACCCTCTCAACTTTTTAGCACATGCTATGTGGGTGAAATGATGATACCATGCCAACTTTCAACCTTTTCAGAGTTCATTTCTAGTGCTTTTCAATTTCAGGGCCATTTAGCTCAAAAAATTCAATAACTGCATGAAAAATATCAAATGAAGTCAGAAAGGCTTGGAAATTGATGACGTGGCTTTGATTGGTGCATTTTGAACACAGAAAAATCCTGGAATTCAAATAAGTTCGAGAAAATGAAATGCCTTTTGTACTAGATGAGTTTCCATCCGAAACCCTGGTACTTCGAAATAGACTGTCCGTTTTGTACACGAAGTACATCTAGCTTTTGCCGTAACCCTCTCAACTTTTTAGCACATGGTATGTGGGTGAAAGATGATACCATGCCAAATTTAAACTTTTTAGAGTTCATTTGTAGTGCTCTTCAATTTCAGGGTCATTTAGCTCAAAAAAATCAATAACTGCATGAAAAATAACAAATGAAGTGAGAAAGGGTTGAAAATTGAGGACTTGGCTTTGAATGGTCCATTTTGAACAAAAAAAATCCTGGAATTCAAATAAATTCAAGAAAATGAAATGCCTTTTGTAACAGATGAGTTTCCGTCCGAAACCCTGGTACTTCGAAATAGACTGTCCGTTTTGTACACGAAGTGCATCTAGCTTTTGCCGTAACCCTGTCAACTTTTTAGCACAAGCTATGTGGGTGAAAGGATGATACCATGCCAACTTTCAACCTTTTCAGAGTTCATTTGTAGTGCTTTTCAATTTCAGGGGCATTTAGCTCACAAAAATCAATAACTACAAGAAAAATAATAAATGAACTCAGAGAGGGTTGAAAATTGACGACATGGCTTTGAATGGTGCATTTTGAACACAGAAAAATCCTGGAATTCACATAAGTTCAAGAAAATGAAATGCCTTTTGTACTAGATGAGTTTCCATCCGAAACACTGGTACTTCAAAATAGACTGTCCGTTTTGTCCATGAAGTGCATCTAGCTTTTGCCATAACCCTCTCAACTTTTTCGCACATGCTATCTGGGTGAAATGATGATACCATGCCAACATCAACATTTTCAGAGTTAATTTGTAGTTCTTTTCAATTTCAGGGTCATTTCGCTCAAAAAAATCAATAACTGCATGAAAAATATCAAATGAAGTCAGAAAGGATTGGAAATTGATGACGTGGCTTTGAATGGTGCATTTTGAACAAAGAAAAATCCTGGAATTCAAATAAGTTCAAGAAAATGAAATGCCTTTTGTACTAGATGAGTTTCCATCTGAAACCCTGGTACTTCGAAATAGACTGTCCGTTTTGTCCACGAAGTGCATCTAGCTTTTGCCATAACCCTCTCAACTTTTTAGCACATGCTATGTGGGTGAAATGATGATACCATGCCAACTTTCAACCTTTTAAGAGTTCATTTCTAGTGCTTTTCAATTTCAGGGCCATTTAGCTCAAAAAAATCAATAACTGCATGAAAAATAACAATTGAAGTCAGAAAGGGTTGAAAATTGACGACGTGGCTTTGAATGGTGCATTTTGAACACAGAAAAATCCTGCAATTCAAATAAGTTCAAGAAAATGAAATGTCTTTTGTAACAGATGAGTTTCCGTCTGAAACCCTGGTACGTCAAAATAGACTGTCCGTTTTGTACACGAAGTGCATCTAGCTTTTGCCGTAACCCTCTCAAATTTTTAGCACATGCTATGTGGGTGAAATGATGATACCATGCAAACATCAACATTTTCAGAGTTAATTTGTAGTTCTTTTCAATTTCAGGGTCATTTCGCTCAAAAAATTCAATAACTGCATGAAAAATATCAAATGAAGTCAGAAAGGCTTGGAAATTGATCACGTGGCTTTGAATGGTGCATTTTGAACAAAGAAAAGTCCTGGAATTCAAATAAGTTCAAGAAAATGAAATGCCTTTTGTACTAGATGAGTTTCCATCCGAAACCCTGGTACTTCGAAATAGACTGTCCGTTTTGTACACGAAGTACATCTAGCTTTTGCCGTAACCCTCTCAACTTTTTAGCACATGGTATGTGGGTGAAAGATGATACCATGCCAAATTTCAACTTTTTAGAGTTCATTTGTAGTGCTTTTCAATTTCAAGGTCATTTAGCTCAAAAAAATCAATAACTGCATCAAAAATAACAAATGAAGTGAGAAAGGGTTGAAAATTGACGACTTGGCTTTGAATGGTGCATTTTGAACACAGAAAAATCCTGGAATTCAAATAAGTTCAAGAAAATGAAATGCCTTTTGTAACAGATGAGTTTCCGTCCGAAACCCTGGTACTTCGAAATAGACTGTCCGTTTTGTACACGAAGTGCATCTAGCTTTTGCCGTAACCCTCTCAACTTTTTAGCACATGCTATGTGGGTGAAATGATGATACCATGCCAACTTTCAACCTTTTCAGAGTTCATTTGTAGTGCTTTTCAATTTCAGGGTCATTTCGCTCAAAAAAAATCAATAACTGCATGAAAAATATCCAATCAAGTCAGACAGGCTTGGAAACTGATGACGTGGCTTTGAATGGTGCATTTTGAACACAGAAAAATCCTGGAATTCAAATAAGTTCAAGAAAATAAAATGCCTTTTGTACTAGATGAGTTTCCATCCGAAACCCTGGTACTTCGAAATAGACTGTCCGTTTTGTACACGAAGTGCATCTAGCTTTTGCCGTAACCCTCTCAACTTTTTAGCACATGCTATGTGGGTGAAAGGATGATACCATGCCAACTTTCAACCTTTCGAGAGTTCATTTGTAGTGCTTTTCAATTTCAGGGTCATTTAGCTCAAAATATACAATAACTGCGTGAAAAATAACAAATGAAGTCAGAAAGGGTTGGAAATTGAGGGTGTAGCTTTGAATGGTGCATTTTGAACACAAAAAAAGCCTGGAGTTCAAATAGGTTCAAGAAAATGAAATGCATTTTGTAACCGATGAGTTTCTGTCCGAAACCCTGATACTTCGAAAGAGACTGCCCGTTTTGTACACGAGGTTCATCCAGGTTTTTCCGTAACCCTCTCAACTTTTTAGCACATGCTATCTGGGTGAAATGCTGATACCATGCCAACATCAACATTTTCAGAGTCAATTTGTAGTAATTTACAATTTCAGGGTCAGTTAGCTCAAAAAATCAATAACTGCATGAAAAATATCAAATGAAGTCAGTAAGGCTTGCCAATTGATGATGTGGCTTTGAATGGTGCATTTTGAACATAGAAAAATCCTGGAAAATTCAAATAAGTTCAAGAAAATGAAATGCCTTTTGTAACCGACGAGTTTCCGTTTGAAACCTTGATACTTCAAAAGAGACTGTCAGTTTTGTACACGAAGTGCATTCAGCTTTTGCCGTAACCTTCTCAACTTTTTAGCACATGCTATGTGGGCGAAATGATAATATTATGCCAACTTTCAACCTTTTCAGAGTTCATTTGTAGTGCTTTTCAATTTCAGGGGCATTTAGCTCAAAAAAATCTATAACTGCACGAAAAATAATAAATGAAGTAAGAAAGGGTTGAAAAATGATGACGTGGCTTTGAATGGTGCATTTTGAACAAAGAAAAATCCTGGAATTCAAATAAGTTCAAGAAAATGAAATGCCTTTTGTACTAGATGAGTTTCCATCCGAAACCCTGGTACTTCGAAATAGACTGTCCGTTTTGTACACGAAGTGCATCTAGCTTTTGCCATAACCCTCTCAACTTTTTAGCACATGCTATGTGGGTGAAAATGATGATACCATGCCAACTTTCAACCTTTTCATTGTTCATTTCTAGTGCTTTTCAATTTCAGGGCCATTTAGCTCAAAAAAATCAATAACTGCATGAAAAATATCAAATGAAGTCAGAAAGGCTTGGAAATTGATGACGTGGCTTTGAATGGTGCATTTTGAACACAGAAAAATCCTGGAATTCAAATAAGTTCAAGAAAATGAAATGCCTTTTGTAACAGATGAGTTTCCGTCCGAAACCCTCGTACTTCGAAATAGACTGTCCGTTTTGTACACGAAGTGCATCTAGCTTTTGCCGTAACCCTCTCAACTTTTTAGCACATGCTATGTGGGTGAAAGGATGATACCATGCCAACTTTCAACCTTTCGAGAGTTCATTTGTAGTGCTTTTCAATTTCAGGGTCATTTAGCTCAAAATATTCAATAACTGCGTGAAAAATAACAAATGAAGTCACAAAGGGTTGGAAATTGATGGTGTAGCTTTGAATGGTGCATTTTGAACACAAAAAAAGCCTAGAGTTCAAATAGGTTCAAGAAAATGAAATGCATTTTGTAACCGATGAGTTTCTGTCCGAAACCCTGATACTTCGAAAGAGACTGCCCGTTTTGTACACGAGGTTCATCCAGCTTTTTCCGTAATCCTCTCAACTTTTTAGCACATGCTATCTGGGTGAAATGCTGATACCATGCCAACATCAACATTTTCAGAGTCAATTTGTAGTAATTTACAATTTCAGGGTCAGTTATCTCAAAAAATCAATAACTGCATGAAAAATATCAAATGAAGTCAGTAAGGCTTGCCAATTGATGATGTGGCTTTGAATGGTGCATTTTGAACATAGAAAAATCCTGGAAAATTCAAATAAGTTCAAGAAAATGAAATGCCTTTTGTAACCGACGAGTTTCCGTTTGAAACCTTGATACTTCAAAAGAGACTGTCAGTTTTGTACACGAAGTGCATTCAGCTTTTGCCGTAACCCTCTCAACTTTTTAGCACATGCTATGTGGGTGAAATGATGATACGATGCCAACATCAACATTTTCAGAGTTAATTTGTAGTTCTTTTCAATTTCAGGGTCATTTCGCTCAAAAAATCAATAACGGCATGAAAAATATCAAATGAAGTCAGAAAGGATTGGAAATTGATGACGTGGCTTTGAATGGTGCATTTTGAACAAAGAAAAATCCTGGAATTCATATAAGTTCAAGAAAATGAAATCCCTTTTGTACTAGATAAGTTTCCATCCGAAACCCTGGTACTTCGAAATAGACTGTCCGTTTTGCACACGAAGTGCATCTAGCTTTTGCCATAACCCTCTCAACTTTTTAGCACATGCTATGTGGGTGAAATGATGATACCATGCCAACTTTCAACCTTTTAAGAGTTCATTTCTAGTGCTGTTCAATTTCAGGGCCATTTAGCTCAAAAAAATCAATAACTGCATGAAAAATAACAAATGAAGTCAGAAAGGGTTGAAAATTGACGACGTGGCTTTGAATGGTGCATTTTGAACACAAAAAAAATCCTGCAATTCAAATAAGTTCAAGAAAATGAAATGTCTTTTGTAACAGATGAGTTTCCGTCCGAAACCCTGGTACGTCAAAATAGACTGTCCGTTTTGTACACGAAGTGCATCTAGCTTTTGCCGTAACCCTCTCAAATTTTTAGCACATGCTATCTGGGTGAAATGATGATACCATGCAAACATCAACATTTTCAGAGTTAATTTGTAGTTCTTTTCAATTTCAGGGTCATTTCGCTCAAAAAATTCAATAACTGCATGAAAAATATCAAATGAAGTCAGAAAGGCTTGGAAATTGATCACGTGGCTTTGAATGGTGCATTTTGAACAAAGAAAAGTCCTGGAATTCAAATAAGTTCAAGAAAATGAAATGCCTTTTGTACTAGATGAGTTTCCATCCGTAACCCTGGTACTTCGAAATAGACTCTCCGTTTTGTACACGAAGTGCATCTAGCTTTTGCCATAACCCTCTCAACTTTTTAGCACATGCTATGTGGGTGAAAATGATGATACCATGCCAACTTTCAACCTTTTCATTGTTCATTTCTAGTGCTTTTCAATTTCAGGGCCATTTAGCTCAAAAAAATCAATAACTGCATGAAAAATATCAAATGAAGTCAGAAAGGCTTGGAAATTGATGACGTGGCTTTGAATGGTGCATTTTGAACACAGAAAAATCCTGGAATTCAAATAAGTTCAAGAAAATGAAATGCCTTTTGTACTAGATGAGTTTCCATCCGAAACCCTGGTACTTCGAAATAGACTGTCCGTTTTGTACACGAAGTACATCTAGCTTTTGCCGTAACCCTCTCAACTTTTTAGCACATGGTATGTGGGTGAAAGATGATACCATGCCAAATTTCAACTTTTTAGAGTTCATTTGTAGTGCTTTTCAATTTCAGGGTCATTTAGCTCAAAAAAATCAATAACTGCATCAAAAATAACAAATGAAGTGAGAAAGGGTTGAAAATTGACGACTTGGCTTTGAATGGTGCATTTTGAACACAGAAAAATCCTGGAATTCAAATAAGTTCAAGAAAATGAAATGCCTTTTGTAACAGATGAGTTTCCGTCCGAAACCCTGGTACTTCGAAATAGACTGTCCGTTTTGTACACGAAGTGCATCTAGCTTTTGCCGTAACCCTCTCAACTTTTTAGCACATGCTATGTGGGTGAAAGGATGATACCATGCCAACTTTCAACCTTTCGAGAGTTCATTTGTAGTGCTTTTCAATTTCAGGGTCATTTAGCTCAAAATATTCAATAACTGCGTGAAAAATAAGAAATGAAGTCAGAAAGGGTTGGGAATTGATGGTGTAGCTTTGAATGGTGCATTTTGAACACAAAAAAAGCCTGGAGTTCAAATAGGTTCAAGAAAATGAAATGCATTTTGTAACCGATGAGTTTCTGTCCGAAACCCTGATACTTCGAAAGAGACTGCCCGTTTTGTACACGAGGTTCATCCAGCTTTTTCCGTAACCCTCTCAACTTTTTAGCACATGCTATCTGGGTGAAATGCTGATACCATGCCAACATCAACATTTTCAGAGTCAATTTGTAGTAATTTACAATTTCAGGGTCAGTTAGCTCAAAAAATCAATAACTGCATGAAAAATATCAAATGAAGTCAGTAAGGCTTGCCAATTTATGATGTGGCTTTGAATGGTGCATTTTGAACATAGAAAAATCCTGGAAAATTCAAATAAGTTCAAGAAAATGAAATGCCTTTTGTAACCGACGAGTTTCCGTTTGAAACCTTGATACTTCAAAAGAGACTGTCAGTTTTGTACACGAAGTGCATTCAGCTTTTGCCGTAACCCTCTCAACTTTTTAGCACATGCTATGTGGGTGAAATGATAATATTATGCCAACTTTCAACCTTTTCAGAGTTCATTTGTAGTGCTTTTCAATTTCAGGGGCATTTAGCTCAAAAAAATCTATAACTGCACGGAAAATAATAAATGAAGTAAGAAAGGGTTGAAAAATGATGATGTGGCTTTGAATGGTGCATTTTGAACACAGAAAAATCCTGGAATTCACATAAGTTCAAGAAAATGAAATGCCTTTTGTACTAGATGAGTTTCCATCCGAAACACTGGTACTTCAAAATAGACTGTCCGTTTTGTACATGAAGTGCATCTTGCTTTTGCCATAACCCTCTCAACATTTTAGCACATGCTATCTGGGTGAAATGATGATACCATGCCAACATCAACATTTCCAGAGTTAATTTGTAGTTCTTTTCAATTTCAGGGTCATTTCGCTCAAAAAATCAATAACTGCATGAAAAATATCAAATGAAGTCAGAAAGGATTGGAAATTGATGACGTGGCTTTGAATGGTGCATTTTGAACAAAGAAAAATCCTGGAATTCAAATAAGTTCAAGAAAATGAAATGCCTTTTGTACTAGATGAGTTTCCATCCGAAACCCTGGTACTTCGAAATAGGTTGTCCGTTTTGTACACGAAGTGCATCTAGCTTTTGCCGTAACCCTCTCAACTTTTTAGCACATGGTATGTGGGTGAAAGATGATACCATGCCAAATTTCAACTTTTTAGAGTTCATTTGAAGTGCTTTTCAATTTCAGGCTCATTTAGCTCAAAAAAATCAATAACTGCATCAAAAATAACAAATGAAGTGAGAAAGGGTTGAAAATTGACGACTTGGCTTTGAATGGTGCATTTTGAACACAGAAAAATCCTGGAATTCAAATAAGTTCAAGAAAATGAAATGCCTTTTCTAACAGATGAGTTTCCGTCCGAAACCCTGGTACTTCGAAATAGACTGTCCGTTTTGTACACGAAGTGCATCTAGCTTTTGCCGTAACCCTCTCAACTTTTTAGCACATGCTATGTGGGTGAAAGGATGATACCATGCCAACTTTCAACCTTTCGAGAGTTCATTTGTAGTGCTTTTCAATTTCAGGGTCATTTAGCTCAAAATATACAATAACTGCGTGAAAAATAACAAATGAAGTCAGAAAGGGTTGGAAATTGATGGTGTAGCTTTGAATGGTGCATTTTGAACACAAAAAAAGCCTGGAGTTCAAATAGGTTCAAGAAAATGAAATGCATTTTGTAACCGATGAGTTTCTGTCCGAAACCCTGATACTTCGAAAGAGACTGCCCGTTTTGTACACGAGGTTCATCCAGGTTTTTCCGTAACCCTCTCAACTTTTTAGCACATGCTATCTGGGTGAAATGCTGATACCATGCCAACATCAACATTTTCAGAGTCAATTTGTAGTAATTTACAATTTCAGGGTCAGTTAGCTCAAAAAATCAATAACTGCATGAAAAATATCAAATGAAGTCAGTAAGGCTTGCCAATTGATGATGTGGCTTTGAATGGTGCATTTTGAACATAGAAAAATCCTGGAAAATTCAAATAAGTTCAAGAAAATGAAATGCCTTTTGTAACCGACGAGTTTCCGTTTGAAACCTTGATACTTCAAAAGAGACTGTCAGTTTTGTACACGAAGTGCATTCAGCTTTTGCCGTAACCCTCTAAACTTTTTAGCACATGCTATGTGGGTGAAATGATGATACGATGCCAACATCAACATTTTCAGAGTTAATTTGTAGTTCTTTTCAATTTCAGGGTCATTTCGCTCAAAAAATCAATAACTGCATGAAAAATATCAAATGAAGTCAGAAAGGATTGGAAATTGATGACGTGGCTTTGAATGGTGCATTTTGAACAAAGAAAAATCCTGGAATTCAAATAAGTTCAAGAAAATGAAATGCCTTTTGTACTAGATAAGTTTCCATCCGAAACCCTGGTACTTCGAAATAGACTGTCCGTTTTGCACACGAAGTGCATCTAGCTTTTGCCATAACCCTCTCAACTTTTTAGCACATGCTATGTGGGTGAAATGATGATACCATGCCAACTTTCAACCTGTTAAGAGTTCATTTCTAGTGCTGTTCAATTTCAGGGCCATTTAGCTCAAAAAAATCAATAACTGCATGAAAAATAACAAATGAAGTCAGAAAGGGTTGAAAATTGACGACGTGGCTTTGAATGGTGCATTTTGAACACAAAAAAATCCCGCAATTCAAATAAGTTCAAGAAAATGAAATGTCTTTTGTAACAGATGAGTTTCCGTCCGAAACCCTGGTACGTCAAAATAGACTGTCCGTTTTGTACACGAAGTGCATCTAGCTTTTGCCGTAACCCTCTCAAATTTTTAGCACATGCTATCTGGGTGAAATGATGATACCATGCAAACATCAACATTTTCAGAGTTAATTTGTAGTTCTTTTCAATTTCAGGGTCATTTCGCTCAAAAAATTCAATAACTGCATGAAAAATATCAAATGAAGTCAGAAAGGCTTGGAAATTGATCACGTGGCTTTGAATGGTGCATTTTGAACAAAGAAAAGTCCTGGAATTCAAATAAGTTCAAGAAAATGAAATGCCTTTTGTACTAGATGAGTTTCCATCCGAAACCCTGGTACTTCGAAATAGACTGTCCGTTTTGTACACGAAGTGCATCTAGCTTTTGCCATAACCCTCTCAACTTTTTAGCACATGCTATGTGGGTGAAAATGATGATACCATGCCAACTTTCAACCTTTTCATTGTTCATTTCTAGTGCTTTTCAATTTCAGGGCCATTTAGCTCAAAAAAATCAATAACTGCATGAAAAATATCAAATGAAGTCAGAAAGGCTTGGAAATTGATGACGTGGCTTTGAATGGTGCATTTTGAACACAGAAAAATCCTGGAATTCAAATAAGTTCAAGAAAATGAAATGCCTTTTGTACTAGATGAGTTTCCATCCGAAACCCTCGTACTTCGAAATAGACTGTCTGTTTTGTACACGAAGTACATCTAGCTTTTGCCGTAACCCTCTCAACTTTTTAGCACATGGTATGTGGGTGAAAGATGATACCATGCCAAATTTCAACTTTTTAGAGTTCATTTGTAGTGCTTTTCAATTTCAGGGTCATTTAGCTCAAAAAAATCAATAACTGCATCAAAAATAACAAATGAAGTGAGAAAGGGTTGAAAATTGACGACTTGGCTTTGAATGGTGCATTTTGAACACAGAAAAATCCTGGAATTCAAATAAGTTCAAGAAAATGAAATGCCTTTTGTAACAGATGAGTTTCCGTCCGTAACCCTGGTACTTCGAAATAGACTGTCCGTTTTGTACACGAAGTGCATCTAGCTTTTGCCGTAACCCTCTCAACTTTTTAGCACATGCTATGTGGGTGAAAGGATGATACCATGCCAACTTTCAACCTTTCGAGAGTTCATTTGTAGTGCTTTTCAATTTCAGGGTCATTTAGCTCAAAATATTCAATAACTGCGTGAAAAATAACAAATGAAGTCAGAAAGGGTTGGAAATTGATGGTGTAGCTTTGAATGGTGCATTTTGAACACAAAAAAAGCCTGGAGTTCAAATAGGTTCAAGAAAATGAAATGCATTTTGTAACCGATGAGTTTCTGTCCGAAACCCTGATACTTCGAAAGAGACTGCCCGTTTTGTACACGAGGTTCATCCAGCTTTTTCCGTAACCCTCTCAACTTTTTAGCACATGCTATCTGGGTGAAATGCTGATACCATGCCAACATCAACATTTTCAGAGTCAATTTGTAGTAATTTACAATTTCAGGGTCAGTTAGCTCAAAAAATCAATAACTGCATGAAAAATATCAAATGAAGTCAGTAAGGCTTGCCAATTTATGATGTGGCTTTGAATGGTGCATTTTGAACATAGAAAAATCCTGGAAAATTCAAATAAGTTCAAGAAAATGAAATGCCTTTTGTAACCGACGAGTTTCCGTTTGAAACCTTGATACTTCAAAAGAGACTGTCAGTTTTGTACACGAAGTGCATTCAGCTTTTGCCGTAACCCTCTCAACTTTTTAGCACATGCTATGTGGGTGAAATGATAATATTATGCCAACTTTCAACCTTTTCAGAGTTCATTTGTAGTGCTTTTCAATTTCAGGGGCATTTAGCTCAAAAAAATCTATAACTGCACGAAAAATAATAAATGAAGTAAGAAAGGGTTGAAAAATGATGATGTGGCTTTGAATGGTGCATTTTGAACACAGAAAAATCCTGGAATTCACATAAGTTCAAGAAAATGAAATGCCTTTTGTACTAGATGAGTTTCCATCCGAAACACTGGTACTTCAAAATAGACTGTCCGTTTTGTACATGAAGTGCATCTTGCTTTTGCCATAACCCTCTCAACTTTTTAGCACATGCTATCTGGGTGAAATGATGATACCATGCCAACATCAACATTTTCAGAGTTAATTTGTAGTTCTTTTCAATTTCAGGGTCATTTCGCTCAAAAAATCAATAACTGCATGAAAAATATCAAATGAAGTCAGAAAGGATTGGAAATTGATGACGTGGCTTTGAATGGTGCATTTTGAACAAAGAAAAATCCTGGAATTCAAATAAGTTCAAGAAAATGAAATGCCTTTTGTACTAGATGAGTTTCCATCCGAAACCCTGGTACTTCGAAATAGGTTGTCCGTTTTGTACACGAAGTGCATCTAGCTTTTGCCGTAACCCTCTCAACTTTTTAGCACATGGTATGTGGGTAAAAGATGATACCATGCCAAATTTCAACTTTTTAGAGTTCATTTGTAGTGCTTTTCAATTTCAGGGTCATTTAGCTCAAAAAAATCAATAACTGCATCAAAAATAACAAATGAAGTGAGAAAGGGTTGAAAATTGACGACTTGGCTTTGAATGGTGCATTTTGAACACAGAAAAATCCTGGAATTCAAATAAGTTCAAGAAAATGAAATGCCTTTTGTAACAGATGAGTTTCCGTCCGAAACCCTGGTACTTCGAAATAGACTGTCCGTTTTGTACACGAAGTGCATCTAGCTTTTGCCGTAACCCTCTCAACTTTTTAGCACATGCTATGTGGGTGAAAGGATGATACCATGCCAACTTTCAACCTTTCGAGAGTTCATTTGTAGTGCTTTTCAATTTCAGGGTCATTTAGCTCAAAATATTCAATAACTGCGTGAAAAATAACAAATGAAGTCAGAAAGGGTTGGAAATTGATGGTGTAGCTTTGAATGGTGCATTTTGAACACAAAAAAAGCCTGGAGTTCAAATAGGTTCAAGAAAATGAAATGCATTTTGTAACCGATGAGTTTCTGTCCGAAACCCTGATACTTCGAAAGAGACTGCCCGTTTTGTACACGAGGTTCATCCAGCTTTTTTCCGTAACCCTCTCAACTTTTTAGCACATGCTATCTGGGTGAAATGCTGATACCATGCCAACATCAACATTTTCAGAGTCAATTTGTAGTAATTTACAATTTCAGGGTCAGTTAGCTCAAAAAAATCAATAACTGCATGAAAAATATCAAATGAAGTCAGTAAGGCTTGCCAATTGATGATGTGGCTTTGAATGGTGCATTTTGAACATAGAAAAATCCTGGAAAATTCAAATAAGTTCAAGAAAATGAAATGCCTTTTGTAACCGACGAGTTTCCTTTTGAAACCTTGATACTTCAAAAGAGACTGTCAGTTTTGTACACGAAGTGCATTCAGCTTTTGCCGTAACCCTCTCAACTTTTTAGCACATGCTATGTGGGTGAAATGATAATATTATGCCAACTTTCAACCTTTTCAGAGTTCATTTGTAGTGCTTTTCAATTTCAGGGGCATTTAGCTCAAAAAAATCTATAACTGCACGAAAAATAATAAATGAAGTAAGAAAGGGTTGAAAAATGATGATGTGGCTTTGAATGGTGCATTTTGAACACAGAAAAATCCTGGAATTCACATAAGTTCAAGAAAATGAAATGCCTTTTGTACTAGATGAGTTTCCATCCGAAACACTGGTACTTCAAAATAGACTGTCCGTTTTGTACATGAAGTGCATCTAGCTTTTGCCATAACCCTCTCAACTTTTTAGCACATGCTATCTGGGTGAAATGATGATACCATGCCAACATCAACATTTTCAGAGTTAATTTGTAGTTCTTTTCAATTTCAGGGTCATTTCGCTCAAAAAATCAATAACTGCATGAAAAATATCAAATGAAGTCAGAAAGGATTGGAAATTGATGACGTGGCTTTGAATGGTGCATTTTGAACAAAGAAAAATCCTGGAATTCAAATAAGTTCAAGAAAATGAAATGCCTTTTGTACTAGATGAGTTTCCATCCGAAACCCTGGTACTTCGAAATAGGTTGTCCGTTTTGTACACGAAGTGCATCTAGCTTTTGTCGTAACCCTCTCAACTTTTTAGCACATGGTATGTGGGTGAAAGATGATACCATGCCAAATTTCAACTTTTTAGAGTTCATTTGTAGTGCTTTTCAATTTCAGGGTCATTTAGCTCAAAAAAATCAATAACTGCATCAAAAATAACAAATGAAGTGAGAAAGGGTTGAAAATTGACGACTTGGCTTTGAATGGTGCATTTTGAACACAGAAAAATCCTGGAATTCAAATAAGTTCAAGAAAATGAAAAGCCTTTTGTAACAGATGAGTTTCCGTCCGAAACCCTGGTACTTCGAAATAGACTGTCCGTTTTGTACACGAAGTGCATCTAGCTTTTGCCGTAACCCTCTCAACTTTTTAGCACATGCTATGTGGGTGAAAGGATGATACCATGCCAACTTTCAACCTTTCGAGAGTTCATTTGTAGTGCTTTTCAATTTCAGGGTCATTTAGCTCAAAATATTCAATAACTGCGTGAAAAATAACAAATGAAGTCAGAAAGGGTTGGAAATTGATGGTGTAGCTTTGAATGGTGCATTTTGAACACAAAAAAAGCCTAGAGTTCAAATAGGTTCAAGAAAATGAAATGCATTTTGTAACCGATGAGTTTCTGTCCGAAACCCTGATACTTCGAAAGAGACTGCCCGTTTTGTACACGAGGTTCATCCAGCTTTTTCCGTAACCCTCTCAACTTTTTAGCACATGCTATCTGGGTGAAATGCTGATACCATGCCAACATCAACATTTTCAGAGTCAATTTGTAGTAATTTACAATTTCAGGGTCAGTTAGCTCAAAAAATCAATAACTGCATCAAAAATATCAAATGAAGTCAGTAAGGCTTGCCAATTGATGATGTGGCTTTGAATGGTGCATTTTGAACATAGAAAAATCCTGGAAAATTCAAATAAGTTCAAGAAAATGAAATGCCTTTTGTAACCGACGAGTTTCCGTTTGAAACCTTGATACTTCAAAAGAGACTGTCAGTTTTGTACACGAAGTGCATTCAGCTTTTGCCATAACCCTCTCAACTTTTTAGCACATGCTATGTGGGTGAAATGATGATACCATGCCAACTTTCAACCTTTTAAGAGTTCATTTCTAGTGCTGTTCAATTTCAGGGCCATTTAGCTCAAAAAAATCAATAACTGCATGAAAAATAACAAATGAAGTCAGAAAGGGTTGAAAATTGACGACGTGGCTTTGAATGGTGCATTTTGAACACAAAAAAATCCCGCAATTCAAATAAGTTCAAGAAAATGAAATGTCTTTTGTAACAGATGAGTTTCCGTCCGAAACCCTGGTACGTCAAAATAGACTGTCCGTTTTGTACACGAAGTGCATCTAGCTTTTGCCGTAACCCTCTCAAATTTTTAGCACATGCTATCTGGGTGAAATGATGATACCATGCAAACATCAACATTTTCAGAGTTAATTTGTAGTTCTTTTCAATTTCAGGGTCATTTCGCTCAAAAAATTCAATAACTGCATGAAAAATATCAAATGAAGTCAGAAAGGCTTGGAAATTGATCACGTGGCTTTGAATGGTGCATTTTGAACAAAGAAAAGTCCTGGAATTCAAATAAGTTCAAGAAAATGAAATGCCTTTTGTACTAGATGAGTTTCCATCCGAAACCCTGGTACTTCGAAATAGACTGTCCGTTTTGTACACGAAGTGCATCTAGCTTTTGCCATAACCCTCTCAACTTTTTAGCACATGCTATGTGGGTGAAAATGATGATACCATGCCAACTTTCAACCTTTTCATTGTTCATTTCTAGTGCTTTTCAATTTCAGGGCCATTTAGCTCAAAAAAATCAATAACTGCATGAAAAATATCAAATGAAGTCAGAAAGGCTTGGAAATTGATGACGTGGCTTTGAATGGTGCATTTTGAACACAGAAAAATCCTGGAATTCAAATAAGTTCAAGAAAATGAAATGCCTTTTGTACTAGATGAGTTTCCATCCGAAACCCTGGTACTTCGAAATAGACTGTCCGTTTTGTACACGAAGTACATCTAGCTTTTGCCGTAACCCTCTCAACTTTTTAGCACATGGTATGTGGGTGAAAGATGATACCATGCCAAATTTCAACTTTTAGAGTTCATTTGTAGTGCTTTTCAATTTCAGGGTCATTTAGCTCAAAAAAATCAATAACTGCATCAAAAATAACAAATGAAGTGAGAAAGGGTTGAAAATTGACGACTTGGCTTTGAATGGTGCATTTTGAACACAGAAAAATCCTGGAATTCAAATAAGTTCAAGAAAATGAAATGCCTTTTCTAACAGATGAGTTTCCGTCCGAAACCCTGGTACTTCGAAATAGACTGTCCGTTTTGTACACGAAGTGCATCTAGCTTTTGCCCTAACCCTCTCAACTTTTTAGCACATGCTATGTGGGTGAAAGGATGATACCATGCCAACTTTCAACCTTTCGAGAGTTCATTTGTAGTGCTTTTCAATTTCAGGGTCATTTAGCTCAAAATATTCAATAACTGCGTGAAAAATAACAAATGAAGTCAGAAAGGGTTGGAAATTGATGGTGTAGCTTTGAATGGTGCATTTTGAACACAAAAAAAGCCTGGAGTTCAAATAGGTTCAAGAAAATGAAATGCATTTTGTAACCGATGAGTTTCTGTCCGAAACCCTGATACTTCGAAAGAGACTGCCCGTTTTGTACACGAGGTTCATCCAGCTTTTTCCGTAACCCTCTCAACTTTTTAGCACATGCTATCTGGGTGAAATGCTGATACCATGCCAACATCAACATTTTCAGAGTCAATTTGTAGTAATTTACAATTTCAGGGTCAGTTAGCTCAAAAAATCAATAACTGCATCAAAAATATCAAATGAAGTCAGTAAGGCTTGCCAATTGATGATGTGGCTTTGAATGGTGCATTTTGAACATAGAAAAATCCTGGAAAATTCAAATAAGTTCAAGAAAATGAAATGCCTTTTGTAACCGACGAGTTTCCGTTTGAAACCTTGATACTTCAAAAGAGACTGTCAGTTTTGTACACGAAGTGCATTCAGCTTTTGCCGTAACCCTCTCAACTTTTTAGCACATGCTATGTGGGTGAAATGATGATACGATGCCAACATCAACATTTTCAGAGTTAATTTGTAGTTCTTTTCAATTTCAGGGTCATTTCGCTCAAAAAATCAATAACTGCATGAAAAATATCAAATGAAGTCAGAAAGGATTGGAAATTGATGACGTGGCTTTGAATGGTGCATTTTGAACAAAGAAAAATCCTGGAATTCAAATAAGTTCAAGAAAATGAAATGCCTTTTGTACTAGATAAGTTTCCATCCGAAACCCTGGTACTTCGAAATAGACTGTCCGTTTTGCACACGAAGTGCATCTAGCTTTTGCCATAACCCTCTCAACTTTTTAGCACATGCTATGTGGGTGAAATGATGATACCATGCCAACTTTCAACCTTTTAAGAGTTCATTTCTAGTGCTGTTCAATTTCAGGGCCATTTAGCTCAAAAAAATCAATAACTGCATGAAAAATAACAAATGAAGTCAGAAAGGGTTGAAAATTGACGACGTGGCTTTGAATGGTGCATTTTGAACACAAAAAAATCCCGCAATTCAAATAAGTTCAAGAAATGAAATGTCTTTTGTAACAGATGAGTTTCCGTCCGAAACCCTGGTACGTCAAAATAGACTGTCCGTTTTGTACACGAAGTGCATCTAGCTTTTGCCGTAACCCTCTCAAATTTTTAGCACATGCTATCTGGGTGAAATGATGATACCATGCAAACATCAACATTTTCAGAGTTAATTTGTAGTTCTTTTCAATTTCAGGGTCATTTCGCTCAAAAAATTCAATAACTGCATGAAAAATATCAAATGAAGTCAGAAAGGCTTGGAAATTGATCACGTGGCTTTGAATGGTGCATTTTGAACAAAGAAAAGTCCTGGAATTCAAATAAGTTCAAGAAAATGAAATGCCTTTTGTACTAGATGAGTTTCCATCCGAAACCCTGGTACTTCGAAATAGACTGTCCGTTTTGTACACGAAGTGCATCTAGCTTTTGCCATAACCCTCTCAACTTTTTAGCACATGCTATGTGGGTGAAAATGATGATACCATGCCAACTTTCAACCTTTTCATTGTTCATTTCTAGTGCTTTTCAATTTCAGGGCCATTTAGCTCAAAAAAATCAATAACTGCATGAAAAATATCAAATGAAGTCAGAAAGGCTTGGAAATTGATGACGTGGCTTTGAATGGTGCATTTTGAACACAGAAAAATCCTGGAATTCAAATAAGTTCAAGAAAATGAAATGCCTTTTGTACTAGATGAGTTTCCATCCGAAACCCTGGTACTTCGAAATAGACTGTCCGTTTTGTACACGAAGTACATCTAGCTTTTGTCGTAACCCTCTCAACTTTTTAGCACATGGTATGTGGGTGAAAGATGATACCATGCCAAATTTCAACTTTTTAGAGTTCATTTGTAGTGCTTTTCAATTTCAGGGTCATTTAGCTCAAAAAAATCAATAACTGCATCAAAAATAACAAATGAAGTGAGAAAGGGTTGAAAATTGACGACTTGGCTTTGAATGGTGCATTTTGAACACAGAAAAATCCTGGAATTCAAATAAGTTCAAGAAAATGAAATGCCTTTTCTAACAGATGAGTTTCCGTCCGAAACCCTGGTACTTCGAAATAGACTGTCCGTTTTGTACACGAAGTGCATCTAGCTTTTGCCCTAACCCTCTCAACTTTTTAGCACATGCTATGTGGGTGAAAGGATGATACCATGCCAACTTTCAACCTTTCGAGAGTTCATTTGTAGTGCTTTTCAATTTCAGGGTCATTTAGCTCAAAATATTCAATAACTGCGTGAAAAATAACAAATGAAGTCAGAAAGGGTTGGAAATTGATGGTGTAGCTTTGAATGGTGCATTTTGAACACAAAAAAAACCTGGAGTTCAAATAGGTTCAAGAAAATGAAATGCATTTTGTAACCGATGAGTTTCTGTCCGAAACCCTGATACTTCGAAAGAGACTGCCCGTTTTGTACACGAGGTTCATCCAGCTTTTTCCGTAACCCTCTCAACTTTTTAGCACATGCTATCTGGGTGAAATGCTGATACCATGCCAACATCAACATTTTCAGAGTCAATTTGTAGTAATTTACAATTTCAGGGTCAGTTAGCTCAAAAAATCAATAACTGCATCAAAAATATCAAATGAAGTCAGTAAGGCTTGCCAATTGATGATGTGGCTTTGAATGGTGCATTTTGAACATAGAAAAATCCTGGAAAATTCAAATAAGTTCAAGAAAATGAAATGCCTTTTGTAACCGACGAGTTTCCGTTTGAAACCTTGATACTTCAAAAGAGACTGTCAGTTTTGTACACGAAGTGCATTCAGCTTTTGCCGTAACCCTCTCAACTTTTTAGCACATGCTATGTGGGTGAAATGATGATACGATGCCAACATCAACATTTTCAGAGTTAATTTGTAGTTCTTTTCAATTTCAGGGTCATTTCGCTCAAAAAATCAATAACTGCATGAAAAATATCAAATGAAGTCAGAAAGGATTGGAAATTGATGACGTGGCTTTGAATGGTGCATTTTGAACAAAGAAAAATCCTGGAATTCAAATAAGTTCAAGAAAATGAAATGCCTTTTGTACTAGATAAGTTTCCATCCGAAACCCTGGTACTTCGAAATAGACTGTCCGTTTTGCACACGAAGTGCATCTAGCTTTTGCCATAACCCTCTCAACTTTTTAGCACATGCTATGTGGGTGAAATGATGATACCATGCCAACTTTCAACCTTTTAAGAGTTCATTTCTAGTGCTGTTCAATTTCAGGGCCATTTAGCTCAAAAAAATCAATAACTGCATGAAAAATAACAAATGAAGTCAGAAAGGGTTGAAAATTGACGACGTGGCTTTGAATGGTGCATTTTGAACACAAAAAAATCCCGCAATTCAAATAAGTTCAAGAAAATGAAATGTCTTTTGTAACAGATGAGTTTCCGTCCGAAACCCTGGTACGTCAAAATAGACTGTCCGTTTTGTACACGAAGTGCATCTAGCTTTTGCCGTAACCCTCTCAAATTTTTTGCACATGCTATCTGGGTGAAATGATGATACCATGCAAACATCAACATTTTCAGAGTTAATTTGTAGTTCTTTTCAATTTCAGGGTCATTTCGCTCAAAAAATTCAATAACTGCATGAAAAATATCAAATGAAGTCAGAAAGGCTTGGAAATTGATCACGTGGCTTTGAATGGTGCATTTTGAACAAAGAAAAGTCCCGGAATTCAAATAAGTTCAAGAAAATGAAATGCCTTTTGTACTAGATGAGTTTCCATCCGAAACCCTGGTACTTCGAAATAGACTGTCCGTTTTGTACACGAAGTGCATCTAGCTTTTGCCATAACCCTCTCAACTTTTTAGCACATGCTATGTGGGTGAAAATGATGATACCATGCCAACTTTCAACCTTTTCATTGTTCATTTCTAGTGCTTTTCAATTTCAGGGCCATTTAGCTCAAAAAAATCAATAACTGCATGAAAAATATCAAATGAAGTCAGAAAGGCTTGGAAATTGATGACGTGGCTTTGAATGGTGCATTTTGAACACAGAAAAATCCTGGAATTCAAATAAGTTCAAGAAAATGAAATGCCTTTTGTACTAGATGAGTTTCCATCCGAAACCCTGGTACTTCGAAATAGACTGTCCGTTTTGTACACGAAGTACATCTAGCTTTTGCCGTAACCCTCTCAACTTTTTAGCACATGGTATGTGGGTGAAAGATGATACCATGCCAAATTTCAACTTTTTAGAGTTCATTTGTAGTGCTTTTCAATTTCAGGGTCATTTAGCTCAAAAAAATCAATAACTGCATCAAAAATAACAAATGAAGTGAGAAAGGGTTGAAAATTGACGACTTGGCTTTGAATGGTGCATTTTGAACACAGAAAAATCCTGGAATTCAAATAAGTTCAAGAAAATGAAATGCCTTTTCTAACAGATGAGTTTCCGTCCGAAACCCTGGTACTTCGAAATAGACTGTCCGTTTTGTACACGAAGTGCATCTAGCTTTTGCCCTAACCCTCTCAACTTTTTAGCACATGCTATGTGGGTGAAAGGATGATACCATGCCAACTTTCAACCTTTCGAGAGTTCATTTGTAGTGCTTTTCAATTTCAGGGTCATTTAGCTCAAAATATTCAATAACTGCGTGAAAAATAACAAATGAAGTCAGAAAGGGTTGGAAATTGATGGTGTAGCTTTGAATGGTGCATTTTGAACACAAAAAAAGCCTGGAGTTCAAATAGGTTCAAGAAAATGAAATGCATTTTGTAACCGATGAGTTTCTGTCCGAAACCCTGATACTTCGAAAGAGACTGCCCGTTTTGTACACGAGGTTCATCCAGCTTTTTCCGTAACCCTCTCAACTTTTTAGCACATGCTATCTGGGTGAAATGCTGATACCATGCCAACATCAACATTTTCAGAGTCAATTTGTAGTAATTTACAATTTCAGGGTCAGTTAGCTCAAAAAATCAATAACTGCATCAAAAATATCAAATGAAGTCAGTAAGGCTTGCCAATTGATGATGTGGCTTGGATGGTGCATTTTGAACATAGAAAAATCCTGGAAAATTCAAATAAGTTCAAGAAAATGAAATGCCTTTTGTAACCGACGAGTTTCCGTTTGAAACCTTGATACTTCAAAAGAGACTGTCAGTTTTGTACACGAAGTGCATTCAGCTTTTGCCGTAACCCTCTCAACTTTTTAGCACATGCTATGTGGGTGAAATGATAATATTATGCCAACTTTCAACCTTTTCAGAGTTCATTTGTAGTGCTTTTCAATTTCAGGAGCATTTAGCTCAAAAAAATCTATAACTGCACGAAAAATAATAAATGAAGTAAGAAAGGGTTGAAAAATGATGATGTGGCTTTGAATGGTGCATTTTGAACACAGAAAAATCCTGGAATTCACATAAGTTCAAGAAAATGAAATGCCTTTTGTACTAGATGAGTTTCCATCCGAAACACTGGTACTTCAAAATAGACTGTCCGTTTTGTACATGAAGTGCATCTAGCTTTTGCCATAACCCTCTCAACTTTTTAGCACATGCTATCTGGGTGAAATGATGATACCATGCCAACATCAACATTTTCAGAGTTAATTTGTAGTTCTTTTCAATTTCAGGGTCATTTCGCTCAAAAAATCAATAACTGCATGAAAACTATCAAATGAAGTCAGAAAGGATTGGAAATTGATGACGTGGCTTTGAATGGTGCATTTTGAACAAAGAAAAATCCTGGAATTCAAATAAGTTCAAGAAAATGAAATGCCTTTTGTACTAGATGAGTTTCCATCCGAAACCCTGGTACTTCGAAATAGACTGTCCGTTTTGTACACGAAGTGCATCTAGCTTTTGCCGTAACCCTCTCAACTTTTTAGCACATGGTATGTAGGTGAAAGATGATACCATGCCAAATTTCAACTTTTTAGAGTTCATTTGTAGTGCTTTTCAATTTCAGGGTCATTTAGCTCAAAAAAATCAATAACTGCATCAAAAATAACAAATGAAGTGAGAAAGGGTTGAAAATTGACGACTTGGCTTTGAATGGTGCATTTTGAACACAGAAAAATCCTGGAATTCAAATAAGTTCAAGAAAATGAAATGCCTTTTGTAACAGATGAGTTTCCGTCCGAAACCCTGGTACTTCGAAATAGACTGTCCGTTTTGTACACGAAGTGCATCTAGCTTTTGCCGTAACCCTCTCAACTTTTTAGCACATGCTATGTGGGTGAAAGGATGATACCATGCCAACTTTCAACCTTTCGAGAGTTCATTTGTAGTGCTTTTCAATTTCAGGGTCATTTAGCTCAAAATATTCAATAACTGCGTGAAAAATAACAAATGAAGTCAGAAAGGGTTGGAAATTGATGGTGTAGCTTTGAATGGTGCATTTTGAACACAAAAAAAGCCTAGAGTTCAAATAGGTTCAAGAAAATGAAATGCATTTTGTAACCGATGAGTTTCTGTCCGAAACCCTGATACTTCGAAAGAGACTGCCCGTTTTGTACACGAGGTTCATCCAGCTTTTTCCGTAACCCTCTCAACTTTTTAGCACATGCTATCTGGGTGAAATGCTGATACCATGCCAACATCAACATTTTCAGAGTCAATTTGTAGTAATTTACAATTTCAGGGTCAGTTAGCTCAAAAAATCAATAACTGCATCAAAAATATCAAATGAAGTCAGTAAGGCTTGCCAATTGATGATGTGGCTTTGAATGGTGCATTTTGAACATAGAAAAATCCTGGAAAATTCAAATAAGTTCAAGAAAATGAAATGCCTTTTGTAACCGACGAGTTTCCGTTTGAAACCTTGATACTTCAAAAGAGACTGTCAGTTTTGTACACGAAGTGCATTCAGCTTTTGCCGTAACCCTCTCAACTTTTTAGCACATGCTATGTGGGTGAAATGATGATACGATGCCAACATCAACATTTTCAGAGTTAATTTGTAGTTCTTTTCAATTTCAGGGTCATTTCGCTCAAAAAATCAATAACTGCATGAAAAATATCAAATGAAGTCAGAAAGGATTGGAAATTGATGACGTGGCTTTGAATGGTGCATTTTGAACAAAGAAAAATCCTGGAATTCAAATAAGTTCAAGAAAATGAAATGCCTTTTGTACTAGATAAGTTTCCATCCGAAACCCTGGTACTTCGAAATAGACTGTCCGTTTTGCACACGAAGTGCATCTAGCTTTTGCCATAACCCTCTCAACTTTTTAGCACATGCTATGTGGGTGAAATGATGATACCATGCCAACTTTCAACCTTTTAAGAGTTCATTTCTAGTGCTGTTCAATTTCAGGGCCATTTAGCTCAAAAAAATCAATAACTGCATGAAAAATAACAAATGAAGTCAGAAAGGGTTGAAAATTGACGACGTGGCTTTGAATGGTGCATTTTGAACACAAAAAAATCCCGCAATTCAAATAAGTTCAAGAAAATGAAATGTCTTTTGTAACAGATGAGTTTCCGTCCGAAACCCTGGTACGTCAAAATAGACTGTCCGTTTTGTACACGAAGTGCATCTAGCTTTTGCCGTAACCCTCTCAAATTTTTAGCACATGCTATCTGGGTGAAATGATGATACCATGCAAACATCAACATTTTCAGAGTTAATTTGTAGTTCTTTTCAATTTCAGGGTCATTTCGCTCAAAAAATTCAATAACTGCATGAAAAATATCAAATGAAGTCAGAAAGGCTTGGAAATTGATCACGTGGCTTTGAATGGTGCATTTTGAACAAAGAAAAGTCCTGGAATTCAAATAAGTTCAAGAAAATGAAATGCCTTTTGTACTAGATGAGTTTCCATCCGAAACCCTGGTACTTCGAAATAGACTGTCCGTTTTGTACACGAAGTGCATCTAGCTTTTGCCATAACCCTCTCAACTTTTTAGCACATGCTATGTGGGTGAAAATGATGATACCATGCCAACTTTCAACCTTTTCATTGTTCATTTCTAGTGCTTTTCAATTTCAGGGCCATTTAGCTCAAAAAAATCAATAACTGCATGAAAAATATCAAATGAAGTTAGAAAGGCTTGGAAATTGATGACGTGGCTTTGAATGGTGCATTTTGAACACAGAAAAATCCTGGAATTCAAATAAGTTCAAGAAAAGGAAATGCCTTTTGTACTAGATGAGTTTCCATCCGAAACCCTGGTACTTCGAAATAGACTGTCCGTTTTGTACACGAAGTACATCTAGCTTTTGCCGTAACCCTCTCAACTTTTTAGCACATGGTATGTGGGTGAAAGATGATACCATGCCAAATTTCAACTTTTTAGAGTTCATTTGTAGTGCTTTTCAATTTCAGGGTCATTTAGCTCAAAAAAATCAATAACTGCATCAAAAATAACAAATGAAGTGAGAAAGGGTTGAAAATTGACGACTTGGCTTTGAATGGTGCATTTTGAACAAAGAAAAATCCTGGAATTCAAATAAGTTCAAGAAAATGAAATGCCTTTTGTAACAGATGAGTTTCCGTCCGAAACCCTGGTACTTCGAAATAGACTGTCCGTTTTGTACACGAAGTGCATCTAGCTTTTGCCGTAACCCTCTCAACCTTTTAGCACATGCTATGTGGGTGAAAGGATGATACCATGCCAACTTTCAACCTTTCGAGAGTTCATTTGTAGTGCTTTTCAATTTCAGGGTCATTTAGCTCAAAATATTCAATAACTGCGTGAAAAATAACAAATGAAGTCAGAAAGGGTTGGAAATTGATGGTGTAGCTTTTAATGGTGCATTTTGAACACAAAAAAAGCCTGGAGTTCAAATAGGTTCAAGAAAATGAAATGCATTTTTTAACCGATGAGTTTCTGTCCGAAACCCTGATACTTCGAAAGAGACTGCCCGTTTTGTACACGAGGTTCATCCAGCTTTTTCCGTAACCCTCTCAACTTTTTAGCACATGCTATCTGGGTGAAATGCTGATACCATGCCAACATCAACATTTTCAGAGTCAATTTGTAGTAATTTACAATTTCAGGGTCAGTTAGCTCAAAAAATCAATAACTGCATGAAAAATATCAAATGAAGTCAGTAAGGCTTGCCAATTGATGATGTGGCTTTGAATGGTGCATTTTGAACATAGAAAAATCCTAGAAAATTCAAATAAGTTCAAGAAAATGAAATGCCTTTTGTAACCGACGAGTTTCCGTTTGAAACCTTGATACTTCAAAAGAGACTGTCAGTTTTGTACACGAAGTGCATTCAGCTTTTGCCGTAACCCTCTCAACTTTTTAGCACATGCTATGTGGGTGAAATGATAATATTATGCCAACTTTCAACCTTTTCAGAGTTCATTTGTAGTGCTTTTCAATTTCAGGGGCATTTAGCTCAAAAAAATCTATAACTGCACGAAAAATAATAAATGAAGTAAGAAAGGGTTGAAAAATGATGATGTGGCTTTGAATGGTGCATTTTGAACACAGAAAAATCCTGGAATTCACATAAGTTCAAGAAAATGAAATGCCTTTTGTACTAGATGAGTTTCCATTCGAAACACTGGTACTTCAAAATAGACTGTCCATTTTGTACATGAAGTGCATCTAGCTTTTGCCATAACCCTCTCAACTTTTTAGCACATGCTATGTGGGTGAAATGATGATACCATGCCAACATCAACATTTTCAGAGTTAATTTGTAGTTCTTGTCAATTTCAGGGTCATTTCGCTCAAAAAATCAATAACTGCATGAAAAATATCAAATGAAGTCAGAAAGGATTGGAAATTGATGACGTGGCTTTGAATGGTGCATTTTGAACAAAGAAAAATCCTGGAATTCAAATAAGTTCAAGAAAATGAAATGCCTTTTGTACTAGATAAGTTTCCATCCGAAACCCTGGTACTTCGAAATAGACTGTCCGTTTTGCACACGAAGTGCATCTAGCTTTTGCCATAACCCTCTCAACTTTTTAGCACATGCTATGTGGGTGAAATGATGATACCATGCCAACTTTCAACCTTTTAAGAGTTCATTTCTAGTGCTGTTCAATTTCAGGGCCATTTAGCTCAAAAAAATCAATAACTACATGAAAAATAACAAATGAAGTCAGAAAGGGTTGAAAATTGACGACGTGGCTTTGAATGGTGCATTTTGAACACAGAAAAATCCTGCAATTCAAATAAGTTCAAGAAAATGAAATGTCTTTTGTAACAGATGAGTTTCCGTCCGAAACCCTGGTACGTCAAAATAGACTGTCCGTTTTGTACACGAAGTGCATCTAGCTTTTGTCGTAACCCTCTCAAATTTTTAGCACATGCTATCTGGGTGAAATGATGATACCATGCCAACATCAACATTTTCAGAGTTAATTTGTAGTTCTTTTCAATTTCAGGGTCATTTCGCTCAAAAAATTCAATAACTGCATGAAAAATATCAAATGAAGTCAGAAAGGCTTGGAAATTGATCACGTGGCTTTGAATGGTGCATTTTGAACAAAGAAAAATCCTGGAATTCAAATAAGTTCTAGAAAATGAAATGCCTTTTGTACTGGATGAGTTTCCATCCGAAACCCTGGTACTTCGAAATAGACTGTCCGTTTTGTACACAAAGTGCATCTAGCTTTTGCCATAACCCTCTCAACTTTTTAGCACATGCTATGTGGGTGAAATGATGATACCATGCCAACTTTCAACCTTTTCAGAGTTCATTTCTAGTGCTTTTCAATTTCAGGGCCATTTAGCTCAAAAAAATCAATAACGGCATGAAAAATAACAAATGAAGTCAGAAAGGGTTGAAAATTGACGACGTGGCTTTGAATGGTGCATTTTGAACACAGAAAAATCTTGCAATTCAAATAAGTTCAAGAAAATGAAATGTCTTTTGTAACAGATGAGTTTCCGTCCGAAACCCAGTACGTCATAATAAACTGTCCGTTTTGTACACGAAGTGCATCTAGCTTTTGCCGTAACCCTCTCAAATTTTTAGCACATGCTATCTGGGTGAAATGATGATACCATGCCAACATCAACACTTTCAGAGTTAATTTGTAGTTCTTTTCAATTTCAGGGTCATTTCGCTCAAAAAATTCAATAACTCCATGAAAAATATCAAATGAAGTCAGAAAGGCTTGGAAATTGATGACGTGGCTTTGAATGGTGCATTTTGAACACAGAAAAAGCCTGGAGTTCAAATAGGTTCAAGAAAATGAAATGCATTTTGTAACCGATGAGTTTCTGTCCGAAACCCTGATACTTCGAAAGAGACTGCCCGTTTTGTACACGAGGTTCATCCAGCTTTTTCCGTAACCCTCTCAACTTTTTAGCACATGCTATCTGGGTGAAATGCTGATACCATGCCAACATCAACATTTTGAGAGTCAATTTGTAGTAATTTACAATTTCAGGGTCAGTTAGCTCAAAAAATCAATAACTGCATGAAAAATATCAAATGAAGTCAGTAAGGCTTGCCAATTGATGATGTGGCTTTGAATGGTGCATTTTGAACATAGAAAAATCCTGGAAAATTCAAATAAGTTCAAGAAAATGAAATGCCTTTTGTAACCGACGAGTTTCCGTTTGAAACCTTGATACTTCAAAAGAGACTGTCAGTTTTGTACACGAAGTGCATTCAGCTTTTGCCGTAACCCTCTCAACTTTTTAGCACATGCTATGTGGGTGAAATGATAATATTATGCCAACTTTCAACCTTTTCAGAGTTCATTTGTAGTGCTTTTCAATTTCAGGGGCATTTAGCTCAAAAAAATCTATAACTGCACGAAAAATAATAAATGAAGTAAGAAAGGGTTGAAAAATGATGATGTGGCTTTGAATGGTGCATTTTGAACACAGAAAAATCCTGGAATTCACATAAGTTCAAGAAAATGAAATGCCTTTTGTACTAGATGAGTTTCCATTCGAAACACTGGTACTTCAAAATAGACTGTCCATTTTGTACATGAAGTGCATCTAGCTTTTGCCATAACCCTCTCAACTTTTTAGCACATGCTATTTGGGTGAAATGATGATACCATGCCAACATCAACATTTTCAGAGTTAATTTGTAGTTCTTGTCAATTTCAGGGTCATTTCGCTCAAAAAATCAATAACTGCATGAAAAATATCAAATGAAGTCAGAAAGGATTGGAAATTGATGACGTGGCTTTGAATGGTGCATTTTGAACAAAGAAAAATCCTGGAATTCAAATAAGTTCAAGAAAATGAAATGCCTTTTGTACTAGATAAGTTTCCATCCGAAACCCTGGTACTTCGAAATAGACTGTCCGTTTTGCACACGAAGTGCATCTAGCTTTTGCCATAACCCTCTCAACTTTTTAGCACATGCTATGTGGGTGAAATGATGATACCATGCCAACTTTCAACCTTTTAAGAGTTCATTTCTAGTGCTGTTCAATTTCAGGGCCATTTAGCTCAAAAAAATCAATAACTACATGAAAAATAACAAATGAAGTCAGAAAGGGTTGAAAATTGACGACGTGGCTTTGAATGGTGCATTTTGAACACAGAAAAATCCTGCAATTCAAATAAGTTCAAGAAAATGAAATGTCTTTTGTAACAGATGAGTTTTCGTCCGAAACCCTGGTACGTCAAAATAGACTGTCCGTTTTGTACACGAAGTGCATCTAGCTTTTGTCGTAACCCTCTCAAATTTTTAGCACATGCTATCTGGGTGAAATGATGATACCATGCCAACATCAACATTTTCAGAGTTAATTTGTAGTTCTTTTCAATTTCAGGGTCATTTCGCTCAAAAAATTCAATAACTGCATGAAAAATATCAAATGAAGTCAGAAAGGCTTGGAAATTGATCACGTGGCTTTGAATGGTGCATTTTGAACAAAGAAAAATCCTGGAATTCAAATAAGTTCTAGAAAATGAAATGCCTTTTGTACTAGATGAGTTTCCATCCGAAACCCTGGTACTTCGAAATAGACTGTCCGTTTTGTACACAAAGTGCATCTAGCTTTTGCCATAACCCTCTCAACTTTTTAGCACATGCTATGTGGGTGAAATGATGATACCATGCCAACTTTCAACCTTTTCAGAGTTCATTTCTAGTGCTTTTCAATTTCAGGGCCATTTAGCTCAGAAAAATCAATAACGGCATGAAAAATAACAAATGAAGTCAGAAAGGGTTGAAAATTGACGACGTGGCTTTGAATGGTGCATTTTGAACACAGAAAAATCTTGCAATTCAAATAAGTTCAAGAAAATGAAATGTCTTTTGTAACAGATGAGTTTCCGTCCGAAACCCAGTACGTCATAATAAACTGTCCGTTTTGTACACGAAGTGCATCTAGCTTTTGCCGTAACCCTCTCAAATTTTTAGCACATGCTATCTGGGTGAAATGATGATACCATGCCAACATCAACACTTTCAGAGTTAATTTGTAGTTCTTTTCAATTTCAGGGTCATTTCGCTCAAAAAATTCAATAACTGCATGAAAAATATCAAATGAAGTCAGAAAGGCTTGGAAATTGATGACGTGGCTTTGAACGGTGCATTTTGAACACAGAAAAATCCTGGAATTCAAATAAGTTCAAGGAAATGAAATGCCTTTTGTACTAGATGAGGTTCCATCCGAAACCCTGGTACTTCGAAATAGACTGTCCGTTTTGTACACGAAGTGCATCTAGCTTTTGCCGTAACCCTCTCAACTTTTTAGCACATGCTATGTGGGTGAAATGATGATACCATGCCAACTTTCAACCTTTTCAGAGTTCATTTGTAGTGCTTTTCAATTTCAGGGTCATTTAGCTCAAAAAACTCAATACCTGCATGAAAAAAAACAAATGAAGTTACAAAGGGTTGAAAATTGACAACGTGGCTTTGAATGGTGCATTTTGAAAACAGAAAAATCCTGGAATTCAAATAAGTTCAAGAAAATGACATGGCTTTTGTAACAAATGAGTTTCCATCCGAAACCCTGGTACTTCGAAATCGACTGTCCGTTTTGTACACGAAGTGCATCTAGCTTTTGCCGTAATCCTCTCAACTTTTTAGCACATTCTATGTGGGTGAAATGATGATACCATGCCAACTATCAACCTTTCCAGAGTTCATTTGTAGTGCTTTCCAATTTCAGGGTCATTTAGCTCAAAATATTCAATAACTGCGTGAAAAATAACAAATCAAGTCAGAAAGGGTTGGAAATTGATCATGTAGCTTTGAATGGTGCATTTTGAACACAAAAAAAGCCTGGATTTCAAATAGGTTCAAGAAAATGAAATGCATTTTGTAACCGATGAGTTTCCGTCCGAAACCCTGATACTTCGAAAGAGACTGCCCGTTTTGTACACGAGGTTCATCCAGCTTTTTCCGTAACCCTCTCAACTTTTTAGCACATGCTATCTGGCTGAAATGCAGATACCATGCCAACATCAACATTTTGAGAGTCAATTTGTAGTTCTTTATAATTTCAGGGTCATTTAGCTCAAAAAAATCAATAACTGCATGAAAAATATCAAATGAAGTCAGAAAGGCTTGCCAGTTGATGACGTGGCTTTGAATGGTGCATTTTGAACACAAAAAAATCCTAGAATTGAAATAAGTTCAAGAAAATGAAATGCCTTTTGTAACCGATGAGTTTCCGTCCGAAACCTTGATACTTCAAAAGAGACTGTCAGTTTTGTACACGAAGTGCATCTAGCTTTTGCCGTAACCCTCTCAAATTTTTAGCACATGCTATCTGGGTGAAATGATGATACCATGCAAACATCAACATTTTCAGAGTTAATTTGTAGTTCTTTTCAATTTCAGGGTCATTTCGCTCAAAAAATTCAATAACTGCATGAAAAATATCAAATGAAGTCACAAAGGCTTGGAAATTGATCACGTGGCTTTGAATGGTGCATTTTGAACAAAGAAAAGTCCTGGAATTCAAATAAGTTCAAGAAAATGAAATGCCTTTTGTACTAGATGAGTTTCCATCCGAAACCCTGGTACTTCGAAATAGACTGTCCGTTTTGTACACGAAGTGCATCTAGCTTTTGCCATAACCCTCTCAACTTTTTAGCACATGCTATGTGGGTGAAATGATGATACCATGCCAACTTTCAACCTTTTCATTGTTCATTTCTGGTGCTTTTCAATTTCAGGGCCATTTTGCTCAAAAAAATCAATAACTGCATGAAAAATATCAAATGAAGTCAGAAAGGCTTGGAAATTAATGACGTGGCTTTGAATGGTGCATTTTGAACACAGAAAAATCCTGGAATTCAAATAAGTTCAAGAAAATGAAATGCCTTTTGTACTAGATGAGTTTGCATCCGAAACCCTGGTACTTCGAAATAGACTGTCCGTTTTGTACACGAAGTACATCTAGCTTTTGCCGTAACCCTCTCAACTTTTTAGCACATGGTATGTGGGTGAAAGATGATACCATGCCAAATTTCAACTTTTTAGAGTTCATTTGTAGTGCTTTTCAATTTCAGGGTCATTTAGCTCAAAAAAATCAATAACTGCATCAAAAATAACAAATGAAGTGAGAAAGGGTTGAAAATTGACGACTTGGCTTTGAATGGTGCATTTTGAACACAGAAAAATCCTGGAATTCAAATAAGTTCAAGAAAATGAAATGCCTTTTGTAACAGATGAGTTTCCGTCCGAAACCCTGGTACTTCGAAATAGACTGTCCGTTTTGTACACGAAGTGCATCTAGCTTTTGCCGTAACCCTCTCAACTTTTTAGCACATGCTATGTGGGTGAAAGGATGATACCATGCCAACTTTCAACCTTTCGAGAGTTCATTTGTAGTGCTTTTCAATTTCAGGGTCATTTAGCTCAAAATATTCAATAACTGCGTGAAAAATAACAAATGAAGTCAGAAAGGGTTGGAAATTGATGGTGTAGCTTTGAATGGTGCATTTTGAACACAAAAAAAGCCTGGAGTTCAAATAGGTTCAAGAAAATGAAATGCATTTTGTAACCGATGAGTTTCTGTCCGAAACCCTGATACTTCGAAAGAGACTGCCCGTTTTGTACACGAGGTTCATCCAGCTTTTTCCGTAACCCTCTCAACTTTTTAGCACATGCTATCTGGGTGAAATGCTGATACCATGCCAACATCAACATTTTCAGAGTCAATTTGTAGTAATTTACAATTTCAGGGTCAGTTAGCTCAAAAAATCAATAACTGCATGAAAAATATCAAATGAAGTCAGTAAGGCTTGCCAATTGATGATGTGGCTTTGAATGGTGCATTTTGAACATAGAAAAATCCTGGAAAATTCAAATAAGTTCGAGAAAATGAAATGCCTTTTGTAACCGACGAGTTTCCGTTTGAAACCTTGATACTTCAAAAGAGACTGTCAGTTTTGTACACGAAGTGCATTCAGCTTTTGCCGTAACCCTCTCAACTTTTTAGCACATGCTATGTGGGTGAAATGATAATATTATGCCAACTTTCAACCTTTTCAGAGTTCATTTGTAGTGCTTTTCAATTTCAGGGGCATTTAGCTCAAAAAAATCTATAACTGCACGAAAAATAATAAATGAAGTAAGAAAGGGTTGAAAAATGATGATGTGGCTTTGAATGGTGCATTTTGAACACAGGAAAATCCTGGAATTCACATAAGTTCAAGAAAATGAAATGCCTTTTGTACTAGATGAGTTTCCATCCGAAACACTGGTACTTCAAAATAGACTGTCCGTTTTGTACATGAAGTGCATCTAGCTTTTGCCATAACCCTCTCAACTTTTTAGCACATGCTATCTGGGTGAAATGATGATACCATGCCAACATCAACATTTTCAGAGTTAATTTGTAGTTCTTTTCAATTTCAGGGTCATTTCGCTCAAAAAATCAATAACTGCATGAAAAATATCAAATGAAGTCAGAAAGGATTGGAAATTGATGACGTGGCTTTGAATGGTGCATTTTGAACAAAGAAAAATCCTGGAATTCAAATAAGTTCAAGAAAATGAAATGCCTTTTGTACTAGATAAGTTTCCATCCGAAACCCTGGTACTTCGAATTAGACTGTCCGTTTTGCACACGAAGTGCATCTAGCTTTTGCCATAACCCTCTCAACTTTTTAGCACATGCTATGTTTGTGAAATGATGATACCATGCCAACTTTCAACCTTTTAAGAGTTCATTTCTAGTGCTGTTCAATTTCAGGGCCATTTAGCTCAAAAAAATCAATAACTGCATGAAAAATAACAAAAGAAGTCAGAAAGGGTTGAAAATTGACGACGTGGCTTTGAATGGTGCATTTTGAACACAGAAAAATCCTGCAATTCAAATAAGTTCAAGAAAATGAAATGTCTTTTGTAACACATGAGTTTCCGTCCGAAAACCTGGTACGTCAAAATAGACTGTCCGTTTTGTACACGAAGTGCATCTAGCTTTTGTCGTAACCCTCTCAAATTTTTAGCACATGCTATCTGGGTGAAATGATGATACCATGCCAACATCAACATTTTCAGAGTTAATTTGTAGTTCTTTTCAATTTCAGGGTCATTTCGCTCAAAAAATTCAATAACTGCATGAAAAATATCAAATGAAGTTAGAAAGGCTTGGAAATTGATCACGTGGCTTTGAATGGTGCATTTTGAACAAAGAAAAATCCTGGAATTCAAATAAGTTCAAGAAAATGAAATGCCTTTTGTACTAGATGAGTTTCCATCCGAAACCCTGGTACTTCGAAATAGACTGTCCGTTTTGTACACAAAGTGCATCTAGCTTTTGCCATAACCCTCTCAACTTTTTAGCACATGCTATGTGGGTGAAATGATGATACCATGCCAACTTTCAACCTTTTCAGAGTTCATTTCTAGTGCTTTTCAATTTCCGTAACCCTCTCAACTTTTTAGCACATGCTATCTGGGTGAAATGATGATACCATGCCAACATCAACATTTTCAGAGGTAATTTGTAGTTCTTTTCAATTTCAGGGTCATTTCGCTCAAAAAATCAATAACTGCATGAAAAATATCAAATGAAGTCAGAAAGGATTGGAAATTGATGACATGGCTTTGAATGGTGCATTTTGAACACAGAAAAATCCTGCAATTCAAATAAGTTCAAGAAAATGAAATGTCTTTTGTAACAGATGAGTTTCCGTCCGAAACCCTGGTACGTCAAAATAGACTGTCCGTTTTGTACACGAAGTGCATCTAGCTTTTGTCGTAACCCTCTCAAATTTTTAGCACATGCTATCTGGGTGAAATGATGATACCATGCCAACATCAACATTTTCAGAGTTAATTTGTAGTTCTTTTCAATTTCAGGGTCATTTCGCTAAAAAATTCAATAACTGCATGAAAAATATCAAATGAAGTCAGAAAGGCTTGGAAATTGATCACGTGGCTTTGAATGGTGCATTTTGAACAAAGAAAAATCCTGGAATTCAAATAAGTTCAAGAAAATGAAATGCCTTTTGTACTAGATGAGTTTCCATCCGAAACCCTGGTACTTCGAAATAGACTGTCCGTTTTGTACACGAAGTGCATCTAGCTTTTGCCATAACCCTCTCAACTTTTTAGCACATGCTATGTGGGTGAAATGATGATACCATGCCAACTTTCAACCTTTTCTTTGTTCATTTCTAGTGCTTTTCAATTTCAGGGCCAGTTAGCTCAAAAAAATCAATAACTGCATGAAAAATATCAAATGAAGTCAGAAAGGCTTGGAAATTGATGACGTGGCTTTCAATGGTGCATTTTGAACACAGAAAAATCCTGGAATTCAAATAAGTTCAAGAAAATGAAATGCCTTTTGTACTAGATGAGTTTCCATCCGAAACCCTGGTACTTCGAAATAGACTGTCCGTTTTGTACACGAAGTACATCTAGCTTTTGCCGTAACCCTCTCAACTTTTTAGCACATGGTATGTGGGTGAAAGATGATACCATGCCAAATTTCAACTTTTTAGAGTTCATTTGTAGTGCTTTTCAATTTCAGGGCCAGTTAGCTCAAAAAAATCAATAACTGCATGAAAAATATATCAAATGAAGTCAGAAAGGCTTGGAAATTGATGACGTGGCTTTGAATGGTGCATTTTGAACACAGAAAAATCCTACAATTCAAATAAGTTCAAGAAAATGAAATGTCTTTTGTAACAGATGAGTTTCCGTCCGAAACCCAGTACGTCAAAATAGACTGTCCGTTTTGTACACGAAGTGCATCTAGCTTTTGCCGTAACCCTCTCAAATTTTAAGCACATGCTATTTGGGTGAAATGATGATACCATGCCAACATCAACATTTTCAGAGTTAATTTGTAGTTCTTTTCAATTTCAGGGTCATTTCACTCAAAAAATTCAATAACTGCATGAAAAATATCAAATGAAGTCAGAAAGGCTTGGAAATTGATGACGTGGCTTTGAATGGTGCATTTTGAACCCAGAAAAATCCTGGAATTCAAATAAGTTCAAGGAAATGAAATGCCTTTTGTACTAGATGAGGTTCCATCCGAAACCCTGGTACTTCGAAATAGACTGTCCGTTTTGTACACGAAGTGCATCTAGCTTTTGCCGTAACCCTCTCAACTTTTTAGCACATGCTATGTGGGTGAAATGATGATACCATGCCAACTTTCAACCTTTTTCAGAGTTCATTTGTAGTGCTTTTCAATTTCAGGGTCATTTAGCTCAAAAAACTCAATACCTGCATGAAAAAAAACAAATGAAGTTACAAAGGGTTGAAAATTGACAACGTGGCTTTGAATGGTGCATTTTGAAAACAGAAAAATCCTGGAATTCAAATAAGTTCAAGAAAATGACATGGCTTTTGTAACAAATGAGTTTCCATCCGAACCCTGGTACTTCGAAATCGACTGTCCGTTTTGTACACGAAGTGCATCTAGCTTTTGCCGTAATCCTCTCAACTTTTTAGCACATTCTATGTGGGTGAAATGATGATACCATGCCAACTATCAACCTTTCCAGAGTTCATTTGTAGTGCTTTTCAATTTCAGGGTCATTTAGCTCAAAATATTCACTAACTGCGTGAGAAATAACAAATCAAGTCAGAAAGGGTTGGAAATTGATCATGTAGCTTTGAATGGTGCATTTTGAACACAAAAAAAGCCTGGATTTCAAATAGGTTCAAGAAAATGAAATGCATTTTGTAACCGATGAGTTTCCGTCCGAAACCCTGATACTTCGAAAGAGACTGCCCGTTTTGTACACGAGGTTCATCCAGCTTTTTCCGTAACCCTCTCAACTTTTTAGCACATGCTATCTGGGTGAAATGCAGATACCATGCCAACATCAACATTTTGAGAGTCAATTTGTAGTTCTTTACAATTTCAGGGTCATTTAGCTCAAAAAAATCAATAACTGCATGAAAAATATCAAATGAAGTCAGAAAGGCTTGCCAGTTGATGACGTGGCTTTGAATGGTGCATTTTGAACACAAAAAAATCCTAGAATTGAAATAAGTTCAAGAAAATTAAATGCCTTTTGTAACCGATGAGTTTCCGTCCGAAACCTTGATACTTCAAAAGAGATTGTCAGTTTTGTACACGAAGTGCATTCAGCTTTTGCCGTAACCCTCTCAACTTTTTAGCACATGCTATGTGGGTGAAATGATAATATTATGCCAACTTTCAACCTTTTCAGAGTTCATTTGTAGTGCTTTTCAATTTTAGGATCATTTAGCTCAAAAAAATAAATAACTGCATGAAAAATATCAAATGAAGTCAGAAAGGCTTGGAAATTGATGACGTGGCTTTGAATGGTGCATTTTGAACACAGAAAAATCCTGGAATTCAAATAAGTTCAAGAAAGTGAAATGCCTTTTGTACTAGATGAGTTTCCATCCGAAACCCTGGTACTTCGAAATAGACTATCCGTTTTGTACACGAAGTGCATCTAGCTTTTGCCGTAACCCTCTCAACTTTTTAGCACATGCTATGTGGGTGAAATGATGATACCATGCTAAATTTCAACCTGTTCAGAGTTTCTTTCTAGTGCTTTTCAATTTCAGGGTCATTGAGCTCAAAAAAATTAATAACTGCATGAAAAATATCAAATGAAGTCAGAAAGGGTTGAAAATTGACGACGTGGCTTTGAATGGTGCATTTGAACACAGAAAAATCCTGGAATTCAAATAAGTTCAAGAAAATGAAATACCTTTTGTACTAGATGAGTTTCCATCCGAAACCCTGGTACTTCGAAATAGACTGTCCGTTTTGTACATGAAGTGCATCTAGCTTTTGCCGTAACCCTCTCAACTTTTTAGCACATGCTATGTGGGTGAAATGATGATACCATGCCAACTTTCAACCTTTTCAGAGTTCATTTGTAGTGCTTTTCAATTTCAGGGTCATTTAGCTGAAAAAACTCAATAACTGCATGAAAAATAACAAATGAAGTCAGAAAGGGTTGAAAATTCACGACGTGGCTTTGAATGGTGCATTTTGAATGGTGCTCTTTGCTTGGCGCGGGGGAGCTGCCTCCCCCTCGCTCTCGACCTCCTCCTCCTATTCTACCTCCTCTTCAGCCTCCTCCTGATTTGAGTATGTGGGGGTGTCTTCAGATGCAGCATCAGGCCGGTCCCTGATGCGAAGACTAGCTTGACCTGGTTTCTTCTTCTTCTCCTTCTTCGTGGGAGCCTAATAAGGCTTCTTCACGAGCATTCGGGCGAGCAGGCCGGACCTCTCGTCTTCGGGCTGAGAAGATGGACTGTTGATGGTGATGGCTTTTTTCAGCCATCTCTACATAAACAGATCGGACATCGGATTATGGATCTTCTATGTAATAAGGTCTACCAAACTAGGATGTGTCGTACCTCGGAATCCGGCTTGGAGGCGTGCAGGCCCTTGTCCTCCTCTTTGGCTCGCCAACTCTTCATTCATTTGAAGAGCGCTTTCCATAGCTTCTCCCGCAAAGTGCGGAAGAGGGTCCGGACTATGGGCTCATCCTCGAGCTTTCGAGCCCATAAGGGAGTGTCCCGGCGCTGGCTGGGGAGGATACGTCTTCGGAGCATCACTTTGACCACATTGGGCAACTTGATGCTGTCCTCGACTAAGGCATGGATGCACTTGTGCAGATCAGTCACCTCCTTACCCGAACCCCAAGCAAGGCCCTTTTTGAGCCATGAAGCCAGCCTGGTCGGGGGACCGGATCTAATTGCGATGGGGGGATGCTGGCCTTCTTCTTGCGGTTTGGTGACATAGAACCATTCCTTTTGCCTGTCCTTGATGGTGTCGATGAGGGTGCCCGATGGCCACCCGACATGGGTGAGCTTGCCGATGACGGCTCCATCGCAGTCGGCATGCTTGCCACTGATGCACTTCGGCTTGATGTTGAAAACCTGCAGCCAGAGCCCGAAGTGCGGCTCGACATGCAGGAAGGCCTTGCGAATGAGGATGAAGGCTGAGAGGTGCAGGATAGAATTCGGCGGGAGGTTGTGGAACTCGAGGCCATAGAGGAAGATTAGTCCCCTAACGAAGGGGTGGAGTGGGAAGCTCAACCCCCTAATGAAGTTTGGGATGAAGACCACCGTCTCGCCTGACCTGGGGGTGGGGATCACTTGGCCCTCCTCCGCCGCGCGATGAGGAATATCTGCGAAGAGGTAGCCGACCTTCTTGAGGTCGACGATGTCCTTCTTGTTGACCGTAGAAGCTTCCCACTAGACATTTGAGCCTGCCATTGTTGAGTTCGGGAGTGGGGGTGGAGAAACTTAGATCTGTGCTCCGGAGGCACAAGGGAATAGGAGGCGGAGAAGTTGAATGGAGAGCGTGAAACACCTTTTGGGTTTTTCTTTCTCCTTTTATGAGGTCTACCGATTTGGGCTCCCCTTGCTGTGCCGTGATCCCTCCACTTCCCGAGACGTGTGAGTCGTTGCGTACGCGTGATTAAGTATATCCCGTATAAAACGGGACACGATCGACATGTTGATAGATCGTGAGGATGGAACAGCCTCGAATCGCGCATCGAGCGCCTGTAACTGGCCTATCGATCGTGGTGGGTTGTGACCTTTTGTCAGAGCGGCCGTTAGGAAACATTGCCTTTTTTCACCTGACGTTTTGCTTTCAAAGCTAACTTTTCTCACAGAATTCAGGCATACCACTATGCGGAAGACTACTTATCATCGGAGGCTAAACTATGGTTCGGCAGGAAGGATGACCTATTGTCTATGGGCCAGACTATATGGGCTACTTGCCGAACACAGGATGATTTGGAAGCCAAGTTCCCCGGATGGAAGCTTTGAGAAGCACGGCTGATGTAGTAAATAGGCATGTTTATCTCTTCGGCAGGTAACCGACCATGTGTAAACCCTAGGCCTCCTCGGCATCTATATAAGCCGGAGGGTTTTAGGGCATAGGGACAGAACAACTCATCTAGGGTTAGACATACGATCTCGAGGTAGATCAACTCTGTAACCTCTTACACCATCAATATAACCAAGCAAGACATAGGGTATTACCACCATTGGAGGGCCCGAACCTGGGTAAACTTGTGTCCCCTTCGTCTCCTGTTACCGTCGATCCAAGTCTCACAGTTCGGGACCCCCTACCTGAGATCCGCCGGTTTTGACACCGACAACCGGTCTGTCGCACCAGACAAAAAGCTACCCATGGAGAAGACTGCTGCCACAATTCGATGACGAACTCACTGATACCCCGTCTCCGAACCGTACTCCATACGACAAGCCGGACCACCCCCCTCACGGGCAGGACAGGACGGCTTATGACACCGATTATACACCGGCCATGCCCCGAAGACGGGGTAAGGAGCCACTAGAGCCCAATGACAGGTTCGACCTGCGAGATGACCTGGATCACAGAGCAGGCCGTGCAAGATCCATCTACGGATCCAGAGAGTACTCACCCAATAGACGGGGCGGGTACAGACCATGGTTCGATCAAAACAGCATAGTCCGGGAACGCAACCGGGCCCATTCAGATGCTGAATACAGGAACGACATAGCACGGGTTAGAGGCGCCGTACACCCATTGTGCTTCACAGATGAACTCAAGCGACAACAGTTCCCCAAAGGGTTTAAACCTATGAATATAGAATAGTACAATGGGACTACTGACCCAACCATATGGATTGAGGACTTCCTCCTCCATATCCACATGGCGCGAGGAGACAATCTCCATGCCATGAAATATCTACCTCTTAAGCTTAAGGGCAAGCTCGGCACTAGTTAAACAACCTCCACGAAAACTCCATTGGATGTTGGGAAGACCTGGAAGACGCGTTCAACTCTAACTTCCAGGGAATCTATGTCCGCCCGCCGGACTCCTCCGATCTCAACAACGTTGTTCAGAAGCCGGGCGAGTCTGCTTGGCAATTCTGGAATCGGTTCTTGACTAAGAACAACCAATTCTGGATATCGAGGCCATAGCCTCCTTCCAACATAATATACGGGATGAATGGATGGCCCGCCAGCTTGGCCGTGATAAATCTCGGACCATGTCTGCCTTCACTACCCTCATGGCCCGCTTTTGCACGGGCGAAGACAATTGGCTGGCAAAACACAACCACAATTCCGAAGATCCTGTAGCATGTGAAGCCCGAGATGGCAATGGAAAACCAAAGCCCAATAAGAACAAGCATCATCACAATAATAGCGATGCCGATGACACGACTGTGAACGTCGGATTCCACAACTCCTGACCTGGGTAGCGGAAGAAGCCTCCTAAAGGCAATCGTGACGGACCCACCCAGCTGGATAAAATCATGGAAGGAGGTTGCCAAATCCATGGGACTCCGAAGAAGCCCGCCAACCATACACACTGCAATTGCTGGGTGTTTAAACAGGTTGGCAAGATACCACTCGAGGACCAACGAAAAAGCTAACACAGCAAGGACGAGGATGAGCCTCGAGATCCAATTGGTGGTGGACAGAAGAAATTTGCTCCCAAAGTCAAGACGGTGAATATGATATACGCCACCCATATACCTAAGAAGGAGAGGAAGAGCGCCCTATGGGAGGTCTATGTTGGGGAACGTTGCATGGGATACAAAAAGTTTCCTACGCACACGAAAGTTCTATCCATGGTGATGAGCATCTACGATTGGGAGAGTGGATCTACATACCCTAGTAGATCGCTAAGCGGGAAACGTTAAGAAACGCGGTTGATGTAGTCGAACGTCTTCGCGATCCAAATTGCCGAGCGTCCCACATTCTAATCACGATCTGTCTCACGATCCAATCACGGTTCGTCCCGCGATCTCATCATGATCCGTCCCGCGATCAAATCACGAATCATCTCGCGATCCTGATCATTGCCCTTCCAATCTAGCGCTGAATGGACGGCACCTCCGCGTTCAGCACACGTGCAGCTCGATGACGATCTCCCCCTTTTTAATCCATCGAGAGGGAGCGGAGAGGTAGATGAGTTCTCCGGCAGTGCGATGGCGTGGCGGCGATTGTGGTGGAACTATTCTGGCAGGGCTTCGCGAAGCACCGTCAGAACGATCTAGAGGAGAAACTATGATCTATAAAAGAAGAGGGCAGTACGTGGCAGCCTCAAACCCTCAGGAGTAGGATTCCTCCTTTCCACTTGGAAACTCTTTCCACCTCTCCACCTTTGGGTTTTTCCCACTCCTAGCCGCATGTGCCTTAGTGAGGGGCTCAGCCAGCCCACTAAGGGCTGGCTTGACTCCTCCCACAGCCCATGAGGCACCTTGGGTCGAGACACCCCTCCCGGTGGTCCCTAGTACCCCTCCCGGCACTCCCGGTACACTACCGATGAGCCGAAACTTTTCCGGTGACCAAAAAAAACTTCCTATATATCAATATTTTACCTCCGGAGCATTCCGGAGAGCCTCGTGACAGCCGGGAACTCATCCGGGACTCCGAACAACCTTTGGTAACCACCATACATAACTCTATACTAATGAAACTTTACCGGACCTTAAGTGTACAGACCATGCAGGTTCGAAACTATGTAGACATGACCGAGACACCTCTATGGTGAATAACCAATAGTTGGACCGGGATGCCCATATTGGTTCCTACATATTCTCAGAACATCTTTATCGGTTGAACCTCTATGTCAAGGATTCAGTTAATCTCGTATGCAGCTCCCTTTGTTCTTCGCTATGTTACTTTCCCGAGATTCGATCGTCAGTATCTCTATTCCTAGTTCAATGTCGTTACCGGCAAGTCTCTTTACTCGTTATGTAATACAAGATCCCGTGGCTAACACTTAGTCACATTGCTTGCAATGCTTGTTCTGATGTTGTATTATCGATTGGGCCCTGAGATACCTCTCCTTCACACGGAGTAACAAATCCCGGTCTTGATCTATGCCAACTCAATAGACACCCATAGAGATACATGTAGAGCACATTTATAGTCACCCAGTTACGTTGCGACGTTTGATACATGCAAGGTACTCCTCCGGTGCCAGTGAGTTGCATGATCTCATGGTCACAGGAACATATACTTGACATGCAGAAAACTATAGCAACAAACTGACAGGATCATATGTTATGTTTATAGTTTGGGTCTTGTCCATCACATCATTTCCTAATGATGTGATCCCGTTATCAAATGACATCTCATGTGTATATCTAAGAAACCTTGACCATCTTCGATCAGCGAGCTAGTCTATTAGAGGCATACTAGGGACACATTGTTGTCTATGTACCCACCCATGTATTTGAGTTTCCAACCAATACAATTATAACATGGATAATAAAGGATTATCATGAACAAGGAAATATGATAATAACTAATTTATTATTACCTCTAGGGCATATTTCCAACAGTCTACCACTTGCACTAGAGTCAATAATCTATCTCACGTTGCTATGTGGTTTGTTATGAATCTCACACCCAAAGAGTTCTGGGGTTCGATCATGGTTTGTATGTGAAAGAGGTTTTAGTCAATGCGTCTGCGACATTCAAATCCGTGTGTACTATGAAAATCTCTATGTCATACTGTAGACACTAGTACCACGCTCCACTTGGAGCTATTCCAAATGGCTACTCCTCTATACGTATCCTGATTGCTACTAAGAGTCATCTGGATTGGTGTTAAAGCTTGCATCGACATAACCACTCATGACGAACTCTATCACCTCCATAATCAAGAAATATTTCCTTAGTATTCTAGTTACTAAGGATAATTTTGACCGTTATCCAGTGATCCACTCCTGGATCACTCTTTTACCCCTTGATAGACTCATGGCAAGGCACACACAGGTGCGATACACAGCATGGCATACTATATAGAGCCTCTGGATAAAGCATAGGGGACGACCTTCGTCCTTTCTCTTTCTTCTGTCATGGTTGAGCTTTGTGTCTCACTCAACTCCACACCTTATAAATCAGGCAAGAACTCCTTATTTGACAGATCCATTTTGAACTCTTTCAAAATCTTGTCTAGGTATGTACTCATTGAAAGTCTCATCAAGCATCTTGATCTATCTCTATAGATCTTGATGCTCAACAATTAGGTAGCTTTATCCATGTCTTCCGTTGAAAAAAATCTTTTCAAACAACCATTTATGCTTTCCAGAAATTATACATCATTTCCGATCAATAATATGTCAACCACATATACTTATCAGAAATTCTATAGCGCTCCCACTCACTTTCTTGTAAATACAAGTTTCTCATAAACCCAAAAACTTTGATCACCTCATCAAAGCATGTATTCTAACTCCGAGATGCGTGCTCTAGCCCATAGAAGGATTGCTGGAGCTCGCATACCTTTTAGCATCCATAGGACTGACAAAACCTTATGGTTGTATCATATACAACCTTTCCTCAAGGGAACCGTTAAGTAAACAATGTTTTGACATCCATTTGCTAGATTTCATAATTGAAAAATACAACAATTGCTAACATAAGTCCAATAGACTTTAGCATCGCTACGGGTGAGAAAGTCTCATCGTAGGCAATTCCTTGAACTTGGCGAAAACTTCTTTGCGACAAGTCGAGCTTTATAAATGGTGACATTCACCATTTAGTGTCTATCTCCATCTTAAAGGTCCATTTGTACTCAATGACCTACCATTCCACGGGCAAGTCTACCAAAGTCCATACTTGGTTTTCATACATGGATCCTTCCTCGGATTTCAAGTCCTCTAACCATTTGTTGGAATCTGGGCCCATCATTGCTTCTCCATAGTACGTAGGTTCATCATTGTACGTACCACTCAGGATTGTCGTACCACTCAGGAGCAGTACGCGTGCTTGTCGACCTACAAGGTTTGATAGTAACTTGATCCGAAGCTTCATCGACATTCATAGTACACACCATATCCAATAGTGCACGACTACGACGTTCGGACACACCATCACACTATGGTGTTCCAGATGGCGTGAGTTTTGAAATAACTTTCACAATGTCTTAAGTTGTATACCAAAGTCGTAACTCAGATATTCACCTCCACAATCATATCATATACAATTATATCTTCTTATCATGATGATCTTAAACTTCACTCTGAATTTGGTTGAACTTTTCAAACGTTCTAAACTTGTGTTTCATTAAGTAAATATACTCATATATACTCAAATCGTCAGTGAAGGTAAGAAAATAACGATATCCACTTCACGCATACATCAACATGTATTATTTCCAATAAGTTACTAGCCCGCTCCATCATACCGATAACGGGGTCTTTAGTCATCTTGCCCAAGAGGCATGGTCCGCATGTCTCAACGGATTCGAAATCGAATGAGTCTAAAGATCCATCAGCATGGAGTTTCTTCATGCGTTATACCAATATGAAATTTAGCGGCTGTGCCACAAGTATGTTGTACTATCATTATTAACTTTGTATCTTTCGGCATCAAAGTTATGAACATGTGTATTACTACGATCAAGATTCAATAAACCATTCTCATTGGGTGTACGACCATTGAAGGTATTATTCATGTAAACAAAATAACCATTATTCCCTAACTTAAATTAATAACCATATTGCAATAAACATGATCTAATCACATTCATGCTCAACGCAAACACCAAATAACATTTATTTAGGTTCATCACTAATACCGAGGGTAGAGAGAGCATGCGATGGTGATCACAACAATCTTGGAAAACACTTCCAACACAGATCACCACCTTACCCTTAGCTAGCCTCTGTTTATTCCGTAGCTTTTATTTCGAGTTACTAAACTTTAGCTACCGTACCGGTACCCAATAGCAAGGTCCTACTAGGAGTACTAGCAAGGTACACATATATAACACGTATATCAAAGATACTTATGTCAACGTTGCCAACCTTCTTATCTACCAAGTATCTAGGACTGTTCCGCTTCAGCGACCGTTCTCTTTATAATAGAAGCACTTTGTATCGGGTTTGGCTTCAACCTTGGGTTTCTTCATTGGATAAGCAACTGACTTGCCATCCACGAAGTTTCCCTCCTAGCCCTTGCCCTTCTCGAATCTAGTGGTTTCACTAACCATTAACACTTGATGCTTGCTACTTCTCCAGCATGCATTGGTTTCCCGTGAAGAGGAACGGTTTGATGCAGTAAAGTAGATAAGTATTTCCCTCGGTTTTTGAGAGCCATGGTATCAATCTAGTAGGAGATACAAGTGAGTCACCAATAGATGTACCTGCACAAAGTATCAAACTCTTGCACCCAACGCTATAAAGGGGTTGTCAATCCCTTCACGGTTACTTGCAAGGATGAGATCTAATAGACATAGATATAATAGGATGCTTGAACAATAAGTAAAAATAAAAGCAAAAATAAGGTATCAAGTATTTTTGGTATTTTTGGTTTTAGATCTGAAAGTATGATATGGAAAATAGACCCAGGGGCCATAGGTTTCACTAGATGGCTTCTCTCATGATGGCAAGTATTACGGTGGGTGAAAAAATTACTATCGAGCAATTGATAGAAAAGCGAATAATTATGAAGATATCCAAGGCTATGATTATGCATATAGGCATCACATCCGTGACAAGTAGACGAAAACGATTCTGGATCTACTACTATTACTGCACACAACGACCGACTATTGCCTGCATCTAGAGTATTTAGTTCATGAAGAACAGAGTAACGCATTAAGTAAGATGACATGATGTAGAGAGATAAACTCAAGCAATATGATGAAAACCCCATATTTTTATCCTTGATGGCAATAATACAATACGTGCCTTGCTACCCCTACTTTGTCACTGGGTGAGGACACCGCAAGTTTGAACCCAAAACTAAGCACCTCTCCCATTGCAAGAATTACCAATCTAGTTGGCCAAACCAAACGAATAACTCGAAGAGAGTTGCAAAGATATGAAATCATGAATATAAGAATTCATAAAAGACTCAAATAATATTCATGGATAATCTGAACATAAACCCACAATTCATCGGATCTCGACAAACACACCACAAAAGAGTATTACATCGGATAGATCTCCATGAAGATCATGAAGAACATGGTATTGAGAAGCAAAGAGAGAGAAGAAGCCATCTAGCTAATAGCTATGGACACGTAGGTCTGTGGTGAACTACTCACGCATCATCAGAGGGGCAATGGAGTTCATGTAGATGCCCTCCATGATCGAATCCCCCTCCGACAGATTACCGAAAAAGGCTCCAAGATTGGATCTCTCGAGTACGGAGGCTTCTGGTGGCGGAAAAGTGTTTTCGTGGCTCGTTCTAATAATGATGAAATATTTGGGAATTTATAGGACGAAGATTAGGGTTAGGGGAGTTGTCGTGGGTCCACAAGCCTACCCTGTGCGGCCTACCCCCCTAGTCGTGCCCCTAGGGCTTGTCGCCCCACGCTGGCTCCGCTGCCTTAATTCTAGAGTGTCGTAGCTTCCTTTTGTTCCTGAAAAATTTATTCCGAAGGTTTTATTCCATTTGGACTCTGTTTAATATTCCTTATCTACGAAACTCAAAAACAAGGAAAAAACAGAAACTGACACTAGGCTCTAGATTAACAGGTTAGTCCCAAAAGTAATATAAAATGGCGTATTAATGCATATAAAACATGCAAAACAGATAATATAATATCATGGAACAATCAAAAATTATAGATACGTTGGAGACGTATCAGCATCCCCAAGCTTAATTACTGCTCTTCCTCGAGTAGGTAAATGATAAAAACAGAATTTTTGATGTGGAATGCTACCTAACATATTTATCCATGTAATATACTTTATTGTGGCATGCATATTCAGATCCATACGATTCAAAAAATAGCCTAATATTGACATCAAACAGTAATACTTCGAGCACACCAACAAGGTAGTCGTGTCCTTTCAAAATAACATGGCCTTAGAAAGTCATCCCTACAAAATTATATAGTCTGGCTATGCTCCATGTTCCTCACACAAAGTATTTAAATCACGCACAACCCCGATGAACAAGTCAAGAAATTGTTTCACACTTTTGGTGTTATCAAACCTTTTCAACTCTCACGCAATACATGAGCGTGAGCCCTGGATATAGCATTATAGGTGGAATAGAATATGGAGGAGGTGCAAGGGTAAAAAGGAGAAGAGAGTCTCACATCAACTAGGCGTATCAATGGGCTATCGATTGCCATGCAACAAATGCACTTAGATCTCAGTGTATGAAAGCTCAAAAAGAAAACTAAGTGGTCATGCATAACGAATATCCACTAGTTATATGAAAGTGACAAAATAGGAGACTCTCTATTATGAAGATCATGGTGCTACCTTGAAGCAAAAGTGTGGAAAAAAATAGTAGCAATTGTCCCTTCTCTCTTTCTCTCATTTTTCGATGGGCTTGTTTGGCCACTTTTATTATATATTTTCTTGTTTGGGCTTCGCTGGCCTCTTTTATTTTTTGTAAAGTCCGGATACTCATCCCAACTTGTGAGGGAGTCATAGCCTCCATCATACTTTTCTCTCACATCATAATGCTCTATTAATGAAAAATCATCACACTTTTATTTACTAATAACTCAAAGAAAAAGAAATTACAACTCAATTCCTATGACAAAATATGATTCTATATGCAATATGAAGTGATGATGCAAGTCATAAAAAGACTACATGGTAGATGTTGCATGACAATATATCTTGGAATGGCTATGGAAATGCCATAATAAGTAGGTATGGTGGCTGTTTTGAGGAATATATGGTGTCTGTTTTGAGGAAGGAGGGTTTGGTTTACCGGCGAAAGTTGCACGGTACTAGAGACACTAGCAATGGTGGAAGGGTGAGAGTGCGTATAATCCATGGAATCAACATTAGTCAAAAGAACTCACATACTTATTGCAAAAGTCTGTTAGTTATCAAACAAAGCATTAGACGCATGCTCCTTGGGGATATTTTGGTAGGAGTTAACCATCGCGCGCTCCCGACCCTCACACAAAGGTCGACAATCATTAAACAAATCATGCTCCGACTTTGTTACATAATGGTTCATCATACGTGCATGCTACGGGAATCACAAGCTTTAGCACACTTATCTCTTCCAATTCACAACTACTCACTAGTATGACTCTCATATTACCATCCCTATTATCTCGAAACTATATGCAAGGAAAGAAACTTCTCATAGTTTCTAATGCACTTAAAATGAAAGTTTTTATTATATCCCTCTTGGATGCCATTATATTAGGACTAAATTCATAAACTAAAAAATTACCATGCTGTTTTAATAAACTATCAAAATAATATAAGTGAGGAGAGAGAGTTCAATAATTTCTATAAAATATAACACCACCATGCTCTATAAATATATAAGTGAAGCACTAGAGCAACATTGCCTAGGTCAAAAGATATAAGTGAAGCACATAGAGTATTCTACTGAATTCACGATTGAGCGTGTCTCTATCTAAAGATGTGTGCAACAAGGATGATTGTGGAAAACTAAAAAGCAAAGACTCATATCATACAAGACGCTCCAAGCAAAACACATATCATGTGGTGAATAAAAACATAGCGTCAAGTAAATTTATCTATGGACTGAAGACGAAAGAGGGGATGCCTTCGGGGGCATCCCAAAGCTTAGGCTTTTGGGTATCCTTTAATATGACTTGTTTTGACTTTGGCATCCCCAATCTTAGGCTCTTGCCACTATTTATTCCATAGTCCATCAAATCTTCACCCAAAACTTGAAAACTTCACAACACAAAACTCAACAGAAAACTCATGAGATCCATTAGTATAAAAAGATAAATAACCACTTTAGGTACTGTTGTGAACTCTTTATTTATTTGTGTTTGTGTAATACCTACTGTATACTAACTTTCCATGACTCATACACCCCGATACGACCCATAGATGCATCAAAATAAGCAAACAACACAAAGAAAACAGAATTTGTCAAAAACAGAATAGTCTGTAGCAATCTGTAAACTTCGAGTACTTATAGAACTCTAAAAATTCTTAAAAAATAGGAAAAACAGGGACATTTATATATCAATCTTGTGTAAAAATTTCATATCAATTTTACGCTCTGAAAACTTTAGAAAATTCCTGCACTAAGCACAAAAGTTTCTGTTTTTGAGCAAGATGAAATCAACAAGTACCATAGATCACCCCAAAGGTTTTACTTTGCTAAAACACTAATAAAAATAAAAAAACATAATTACTAAAGAAGTAATAATTTGACAAAAACACCAAAACACAAGCAAAAATAATAAAGCAAAATAAAATAGTGTTGCCTCCCAACAAGCGCTATTGTTTAACGTCCCTAGCCAGGCAAAACTCAATAGATCTATGTATTCTCATCTTTGGTATGCAATCCATAATTATATATCATGATAGATTGATAAGGTAATATTATTTTCTTTCTAGGAAAGTTTTTCATGCTCTTACTTAATGGAAATTGTAATCTAATATTCCCTTCCTTCATATCAATAATTGCACTAATCGTTCTAAGGAAAGGTCTACCAAGAATAATAGGACATGTAGGATTGCAATCTATATCAAGAAAAATGAAATATACAAGCACATAATTACTATTTGCAAGAATAAGAACATAATTAATTCTTCCCATAGGTTTCCTTATAGTGGAATCCGCAAGATGCAAACTTAAGAAACAATCATCGAATTCACGGAAACCTAAGACATCAAATACATTTTTTGGAATCCCGGAAATGCTAGAACCCAAATCACACATAGCATGTCACTCATAATATTTAATATTAATCTTAATAGAAGGTTATGACTCATCATATATCTTTCTAGGTATAGAAACTTCCAACTCAAGTTTTTCTTCAAAAACCTTTCATCATGGCATCAACAATATGTTTAGTGAAAGCTTTGTTTTGATTAAAGGCATGAGGAGAGTTGAAAATGGATTGGAACAAGGAAATACAATCAATTAAGGAGCGTCTATAATTATTAAAGTCCTTGAAATCCAAAAGAGTGGGTTCATTGCTATTTAAAAATTGGCCTCTTCAATCTCACTTTTATCAATCTTAGCATCAAGATCTATAAACTCCGAATCATTGGGATGCCTTTTAACTAAAGTTAACTCATCTCCAATCCCGTCCTTATCAAGATTAACATTGGAAAACAAAGATTCTATAGGAGTCACATCAATCACTTTAAGATCTTCATCAATATTATCACGAGAACACACTTTTTCAAGCCATTCACGTTTAGCACGTACTGTAGCGGTTCTTTCCTTACACCAGTCAATAGAAATTATCATAGCTTTTAAAGACTCATTAATATATTCTTGGGTGTAATAGATCTAATTTTTAAAGAATCAATCTCAAGAGACATTCTATCAACGTTCGTAGCCAAATCATCAATCTTAAGCAATTTTTTTCAATCATAGCATTAAAACCTTTTTGCGTACTAATTAGTTTTTTAATATTACTCTCAAAATGAGAGGGTATTTTATTATAATTTCCATAAGAATTTCTGTAGGAATAACCATAATTATTAGAGGAATTACTAGGAAACGGCCTAGCATTTAAATTACCTCTAGAAGCGTTATTACCAAAATTGGTCCTACCAACAAAATTCACATCCATAGATTCATTATTATTTCCAATCAAAGAACACAAGCGCATATCATTAGGATCAATAGGAACTATCTGATTAGCAAAAAAATTCATGAATTCATCCATCTTTACACTCAAAATATTAATCTCTTCAATAGCATGCACTTTCTTACTAGTAAGAGATCTTTCGGTGTGCCACTGAGAGTAGTTTCCCATAATATTATCTACGAGTTTAGTAGCTTCTCATAATGTGATTTCCATAAAAGTATCACCCGCGGAGGAATCTAAGAGATTCCTAGAAGCAAAATTCAATCCAGCATAGAAAATGTGTATACTCATCCATAAATTGAAACCATGCGCGGGGCAATTCCTAATCACAAGTTTCATCCTTTCCCAAGATTGTGCAACATGCTCATGATAAAGTTGCTTCAAATTCATGATATCATTCCTAAGGGAGATGATTTTAGAGGGCGGAAAGTACTTGGAAATAAAAGCATCTTTACACTTATTCCATGAATCAATACTATTTTTAGGCAAAGATGAAAACCAAGTTTTAGCACGATCTCGTAGTGAGAACAGGAATTGCTTCAAATTTAACAATATCATTATCCACTTCTTTCCTCTTTTGCATATACCAATTATTTAGATGGGATGCAACATCTTCATTAGCAAGGCCGGAAAATTGTTCTTTCATAACCACATTGAGCAAAGCAGCATTACTTTCATAAGATTTTGCACTAGTGGCGGGAGAAATGGGATTACTAATAAAATCATTATTATTAGTTAGAAAAGTCACACAACTTGGTTTCTCTTCATTCATCATGACAAAGCAAGCAATCAAGCACACAAGCAAGCAAAAACCAAACGAAAAGACAAACTAAAAACGGCAAATAAAAAGGCAAATCTTTTTGTATTTTCTGAAAATCATTTTAGAAGTGGGGAATAAAATGGCAAATGATGTGAATGCAAGAGATGAGTTTGTCATGGGTACTTGGTAGGCTTGATGTAAATCTCCCCGCAACCAACCATAAATTGGCAAGTTGACGAGAGAGTTCTTATCTTGACTTGCTATGTATCTCCCCGGCAATGGCGCCAGAGATCCTTCTCGCTACTTCTTGAGCATGCGTTGGTTTCCCGTGAAGAGGAACGGTTTGATGCAGCAAAGTAGATAATTATTTCCCTCAGTTTTTTAGAACAAACGTATCAATCCAGTAGGAGGTACAAGTGAGTCACCAATAGATGGACCTGCACAAAGAATCAAACTCTTGCACCCAACGCTATAAAGGGGTTGTCACTTCCTTCATGGTTACTTGCAAGGATGAGATCTAATAGAGATAGATATAATAGGATGCTTGAACGGAAAGTAGAACTAAAAGTAAAAATAAGGAAGAAAGTATTTTTGGTATTTTTGGTTTTAGATCTGAAAGTATAATATGGAAAATAGACCCGGGGTCCATAGGTTTCACTAGATGGCTTCTCTCATGATAGCAAGTATTACGGTGGGTGAACAAATTACTATCAAGCAATTGATAGAAAAGCGGGTAATTATGAAGATATCCAAGGCAATGATTATGCATATAGGCATCATGTCCGTGATAAGTAGACTGAAACGATTCTTCATCTACTACTATTACTCCACACATCAACCGACTCCTGCTTGCATCTAGAGTATTAAGTTCATGAAGAATAGAGTAACACGGTAATTAAGATGACATGATGTAGAGCGATAAAATCAAACAATATGATGAAAACCCAATCTTTTTATCCTTGATGGCAACAATACAATACGTGCCTCGCTACCCCTACTTTGTTACTGGGTGAGGACACCGCAAGATTGAACCCAAAACTAAGACCTTCTCCCATTGGAAGAATTACCAATGTAGTTGGCCAAACCAAACCAATAACTCAAAGAGACTTGCAAAGATATGAAATCATGCATATAAGAATTCAGAAAAGACTCAAATAATATTCATGGATAATCTGAACATAAACCCACAATTCATCGGATCTTGACAAACACACTGCAAAAGAGTACTACATCGGATCGATCTCCATGAAGATCATGAAGAACATGGTATTGAGAAGAAAAGAGAGAGAAGAGGCCATCTTGATACTAGCTATGGACCCGTAGGTCTCTCGTGAACTACTCAAGCATCATCGGAGGGGCAATGGAGTTGATATAGATTGATATAGATGCCCTCCATGATCGAATCCCCCTCCCGCAGATTATCGGAAAAGGCTCCAAGATTGGATCTCTCGGGAACGGAGTCTTCTAGCAGCGGAAAAGTGTTTTCATGGCTAGTTCTAATAATGATGGAATATTTGGGAATTTATAGGCCGAATATTACTGTTAGGGGAGCTGCCGTGGGCCCACAAGCCTGCCCGACGCGGCATACTCCCCTGGTCACGCCCCTAGGGCTTGTGGCCCGACGGTGGCTCCTCTGTCTTGGTTCTCAAGTCTCCTAGTTTCCTTTGGTTCTAGAAAAAATGATTCCAAAAGTTTTATTCCGTTTGTACTCCGTTTAATGTTCCTTATCTACGGAACTCAAAAACAAGGAAAAAACAAAAACTAGCACTTGGCTCTAGATTAAAAGGTTAGTCCCAAAAGTAATATAAAATATCATATTAATGCATATGAAACATCCAAAACAGATCATATAATAGCATGGAACAATCAAAAATTATAGATACGTTTGACACGTATCAATACTCCTTCTTGATTTCTACCTACGCGGCGTCAAACATCGCGAATAGCTCAGGGATCATTATTTCCATCCCTAACATTTTATAGTTCATCACGAAGCTCTAGTAGCTTAGTGATAGTGACTTAGAGAACTATATCAATCACTATCTTATATGGAAGATCAACTCCCACTTGATTCAAGCGATTGTAGTACCCAGACAATCTCAGCATATGCTCACCGATTGAGCTATTCTCCTTCATCTTGCAGGCAAAGAATCTTGTTGTAGGTCTCATACCTCTCGACACGGGCACAAGCCTGAGATCCCAATTTCAGCTCTCAGAACATCTCATATGTTCTGTGACATTAAAAACGTTTTGGAGCCTCAATTCTAAGTCGTAATCCAAGATGCACCGAACTATCAAGTAGTAATCAGAACATGACTGTCAGATGTTCACAACACCCACAGTCGCCGTTTTAGGGGGTGGCACACCGAGCGGTGCATTAAGGACATAAGACTTCTGTGCACCAATGAGGACAATCCTCGGATCATGGACCCACTCCGCATTATTGCTACCATCATCTTTCAACTCTATTTCTCTAGGAACATATAAAAATTCAAGGGAGCTACAGCGCGAGCTAGTAATCTACAACATAATTTGCAAAGACATTTGACTATGTTCATGATAATGAGTTAGTTAATAATATTACTTAAAAACTCCCACTCAAATTGATATGCCTCTGGTCATTCAAGTGTCAGATGATCCAAATCCACCAACTCAAGTCCGATCATCACGTGAGTTGAGGTGGTTTCAATGGTAAACATCTTCATGTTGATCATATCTACTATATGACTAATGTTCGACCTTCCTGTCTCTTGTGTTCCGAGGCCATGTCTTTACATGCTAGACTCGTAAAGTTTAACCCGAGTGCCCTGCATGTGCAACACTGGCTTGCACCTGTTGTATGTGAACGTAGAGTCTATCACACCACCCGATCATCACGTGGTGTCTCGACATGACGAACTTTCGCAACAGTGCACACTCGGGGAGAACACAATTTATCTTGAAATTTATGTGAGGGATCACCTTATAATGCTACTGTCATCCTAAGCAAAATAAGATGCATAAAAGGATTAACATCACATGCAAATCATAAGTGACATGATATGGCCATGAACTTGTGCTTTTGATATCCATCTTGAAAGCACCGGCATGATCTCCATCGTCACCGGAAAAACACCATGATCTGCATCATCATGATCTCCATCATTGTGTCGCCATCGAGGTTGTCGTACCCATCATGCTTCTACTACTATTTCTACCGCTTAGCGATAAAAGTACAACATTACATAGCGCTTAATGATTGACATGCAGGTCATACAATAATTAAAGACAACCCTATGGATCCTGTCGGTTGCCGTACTCATCGACATGCAAGTCGTGATATTCTATACAATAGATGATTATATGATACATCACATATATCTCATCATGTAATTGGCCATATCACATCACAACATACCCTGCAAAAACAAGTTAGACATCCTCTAATTGTTGTTGCAAGTTTTACGTGTCTCCTATGGGTATCTAGCAAGAACATTCTCACCTACGCAAAAGCCACAATGGTGATACACAAATTGCTATTCAACCTTATCAAGGACCGCCTTTGTCGAATCCGATCCAACCAGAGTAGGAGAAGACAGATACACACGCAATCTATCTTTGTGCAATAAAGTTATAGGTCAGTCGATGGAACAGGTCTCTCATAAGCATACGAGTAAGGTTGGTCTGGGCCGCTTCATCCCACAATACTGCTGATTCAAAACACGACCAAGGGAGGAAGCAATCTGAGCATCAACACCCACAAACTTCTTTGTGTTCTACTCGTGATCTCATCTACATATAGACCTAGATCATGATGCCACTATTGGGGAATGTTGCATGGGAAACAAAAAAATTCCTACACACACGCAAGATATATCCATGGTTATGAGCATCCACGAGAGGGAGAGTGGATCTACATACCCTTGTATATCGCTAAGCGGGAAGCGTTAAGGAACACGGTTGATGTAGTCGAACGTCTTAGCGATCCAAATCACCGAGCGTCCCGCAATCCAATCACGATCCATCTCGCGATCCAATCACGATCCTTCCCGTGATCCCATCATGATCCGTCCTGCGATCAATCACGAATCGTCTCGCGATCCTCATCACGGTCCTTCCGATCTAGAGTCGAACAGACAGCACCACCGCGTTCCGCACACGTATAACTCGATGCCGATCTCCACCTTCTTCATCCAACAAGAGGGATCGGAGAGGTAAACGAGTTCTTCGGCAGTGCGACGACATAGTGTAACTATTCCGGCACGGCTTCGACAAGCACCGTCGGAACGATGTAGAGGAGAAACTACGATCTAGAGAAGAAGAGGGCAGCACGTGGCAATTAGGGTTAGCTTTCCCCTTAAATACTCTAGTATATATAGGAGGGAGGGAGGGGAGGAGGCAGCCTCAAACCCTCAAGAGTTTGCCGAAATTGGAGGTGGAGGAGTCCTACTCCAATCCTATTAGGAGTAGGATTCCTCGTTCCACTTGGAAACTCTTTCCACTCTCCACCTTTGGGTTTTTCACACCCCTAGCCACATGGGCCTTAGTGGGGGGCCCGTCCAGCCCACTAAGGGTTGGCTTGAATGCTCCCACATCCCATGAGGCCCTTTGGGTCGAGACACCCCTCCCGATGGTCCCCGGTACCCCTCCCGGCACTCCCGGTACACTACCGATGAGCCCGAAACCTTCCCGGTGACCAAATCAGGACTTCCTATATATCAATCTTTACCTCCGGACCATTCCGGATCTCCTTGTGGCGTACGGGACTCCGAACAATCTTACTATATATCATCCGGCACTCCAAACAACCTTTGGTCACCACCATACGTAACTCTAAACTACTGAAACGTCACCGATCCTTAAGTGTGCAGACCCTGTGGGTTCAAGAACTATGTAGACATGACCGAGACACCTCTATGGTCAACTACAAATCGCGGGACATGGATGGCCATATTGGTTCCTCCATATTCTACGAAGATCTTTATCGGTTAAACTCTATGTCAAGGATTCAGTTAATCCCTATGAAGTTCCCTTTGTTCTTTGGTATGTTACTTGCCCGAGATTCGATCGTCGGTATCTCTATACATAGTTCAATCTCATTACTGGCAAGTATCTTTATTCATTCGGTAATACAAGATCTCGTGGCTAACACTTAGTCACATTGCTTGCAAGGCTTGTTGTTATGTTGTATTACCTAGTGGGCCCAGAGATACTTCTCCGTCACACGGAGTAACAAATCTCAGTCTTGAACCATGCAAACTCAATAGACACCCTCGGAGTTACCTGTACAACATCTTTATAGTCACCCAGTTACGTTGCAACGTTCGATACACGCAAGGTACTCCTCCAGTGTTAGTGAGTCGCATGATCTCATGGACATAGGAACAAATACTTGACATGCAGAAAACTATAGCAATAAACTGACACGATAAGATGCTATGTCTTGTCCATCACAACATTCTCCTAATGATGTGATCCCTTATCAAATGACATCTCATGTCTATGTCTAGGAAACCTTGACCAACTTTGATCAACAAGCTCGTCTATTGGAGGCATACTAGGGACACATGGTTGTCTATGTACCCACACTTGTATTTGAGTTTACAATCAATACAATTATAGCATGGATAATAAACGATTATCATGAACAAGGAAATATGATAATTAGTAATTTATTATTGTCTCTATGGGGTATTTCCAACGGTCTATGCTGTGGAACCCATAGCCCCGAGGTACAACCCATGGTTGGCATACCCGATCACCTTTAATCGGCGCGATCACCCGACCAGTATCCGTCACGGCGGTTCGGCGGCCCTCGTCCTAGACCCCATTTTATATGGGTATCACCTCTCAAAAGTCTTATGGACGGAGGAAGTAGCCTTAACCTGATTTACTAAAATACGGTAAAAAAGATGGGCAAAGATCCGTCAAGGATCAACCCCAATAGCAGTACCTTCAAAGGAGTAATCCTAGGCATTGAGGCCCGATGTACGAGTTCCGTAACCCTGGAAATTGTGTTGGGCTTGCCCGATAACTTTCACATGAAGACTTGATCTTCGACATTGTGCCCTTCCGCAGCGGCTATCACACGTTGCTTGGTAGGACAGCATTTGCATACCTCAAGCTCAAGATGTCAGGCTCCAAGGGGGTCATTACTGTTAACGGCAATACAAAGCCCTCCCTTAGAACCGAGGAACATGTCGTGGCCCTGGCGGCCGAGTTCAGCTCCAAAGAATGTCGACAAGTTCCGACATCGGCAAGTTCCAACATCAGCTCAATCCTTCTCCTCCCTCCATAGGGACTCGCCCCCCGCCGCTCGACACCCTGAAGCCAGACAAGTACGTGCCAAGGAGGCACAACTTCGCACTTAAATTCCATGAATAGCGGTGGGGACATAAAAAGAAGTGTTCGGCTGGACCGAACCTCTACCCTTAACATGCTTCTGAAAAAATGTAGGTGCTCCTAAAGAACCTGCCTACCCGTAAAGCTCATCCACCATTTGGCGGCCTCTCAAGACCTTGTTTGCGAGATCCGTTCGCCGAACACTAATACCCATCAAGGTGCATCTAAGAGCAGGAGTCACCTAGCAATGGGGCACATCGAGGGGCGTGAGGTTATCAATCGAAGACCCCTATTAACAAACACTCCTGCATAATTTCTTCATTTCACATACCTGTAAACAGTTGCTTCGGCAATCCAAGCTATAAGAGTTGTCGATAAAAATGTAAATTGTGCGGCACATGTTTGCCCCACCTAACCTTTTTGGTGCATACTCTTACCTCTCTCCCTCTTCTCGTGGACCTGTTCGGTATGATGCGAGACAACAGGCTAATAGACCGGGGGCTCGAGTTTAAAAAACAAATCGCTTTATGTACATTCTATCATGCCTTTGGTTTCTTGGTGTTTGCTTTATTGCATCGGTTCTGAACTATGTCTTGGGGTCAATTGTTGCGTTGCCTGGCTCCTGTGCTTGCCCCTTTACGTGCTGCTCGTATCGGCTAAAATGGTAAAGGGAGCACCCCTGCGATTGTGCTTCCGGATAATCTGGTCAAGCACCTCAAGGGAGAAAGCGAATAACTTGACTATCATAGTATGGTGAGATCCGGTCTGTGAACCTACGCTGGAGTACTATACTTCAATCCTCGTAGGCTATTAGTCCATGTTATGTGAGGAATTTTCTCTTAATTAAACACAAACATTGAGATGTCGGCCTTGGCGACGGTTCGTCCGATTATCACAACACCTTCGGTGGCTAAGTGTACGCTTCCCATAGTCCTTTTCGTGCCCCTAGGGGCTAAGTGAAAGAAATAAAGCACTATAGTCTGATTGCCTAGTCCTGCCGCATTGTGCCGCCTTCGGGTTCCAAAAATTCAGCTAATGGACATAAGTGTATTGGCATAGACACACCCATGTAGTATCCATAATGGGGGCTGCAGCTGACGACTCACATCTTTCAGTATTAAACGGCCACATAGGAGTTATAAATGACACAAAACCATATAAGAACAATAAATAACATCATTAAAAGTTTGTTCAAAGTCTTCGGACACATTACAGTTCACATCAAATAAATCATTGCCCGGACACTGGGAACGCTATCACCCCGAGCACTCTCCATGACCGCAGCTAAGTATAGCTCGGGGCGTCCTATGCTCCTTCCTCCGGGAGGGCGGCGGGGTGGTGGCTACCTTCATCGTATGCAGCCCCAGCCAGTGCGCTTTTGCTCTGCAAGGGCCATCCATACTCCCTCGATGTTGGAGGAGCGCTTGACGGTGTCGAGGCGGGGCAACACAGTGATCAACCTCTGCACCAGGCCAAAGTAGCTGCCTGACAGATGTTCGCCAGGCCATAAGCGGATGCAGAGGTCCTTTAGGGCCGCTCCGCCATCTGGTGGCAGCTCCATCAGCTGTTTCAGCTGCTCCATCAGAAGTGGAGGACACTCGGAGGCTCCAAACTGTGCCCAAACTTGAGCCTCATGTCCTTCTTCCCACGAGGCGAATAACTAATTAGCGTCTGCCACACTCTTCTGGAGGTCGATGGAGGTGCCTGAGGATCGCCACACTTGGGTAAGCAATTCGAATTTTCTATCCCCGAATATGCTCTTTGGCGAGTACGGCTTACCATCGGTGACTTCTTAGCCTTGGTGCACTTTCTCCTCATAGAACCGTCTGTCCACACCTTCCTTCTCGAGTTCGGCAGTTAAGGTGGATAGTTCGGCCGAGCTGGCTTTATTCTTCTGCTCCAAGGCCTCGCATTTTTCACTGGCGTCCTTGAGCTCCTGCTGCAACCGCTGCCTCGTGAACCTCATGCTTGTCGCTGGTGGCTCGCAATTGCAGGAAGTGTGACTACCGTTTCGTTAGCAGCCCGCCTTCTTGGCGGCCACTTCATCCTTCGCGCGTTGGAGCTCAGCCTTGAGCTGCTCCAACTCTTCACCGAAGCTGCGCATACATAGTATAATGTGACAAAGCTGCATTGAAAGTATTTGGACGATGGAGTTTACACAAAGGTATTCGGATTCCGTTTTGACATAGCTTGAGTATCATCGAATATTCATTTAAGGGCCTCAGTTTCGTCCAGCTTGGTGCCATTCATTCCCACCGCCAATGACGAAGCCTGCATTACACATACAGTTGATATATTAATGGGCTATAAATTCCCAAACTATAGTCATAATCCGATCTTATGTTGGGTTAATCCTCACATGCCGGATACTTAGAGTGTATCTAGTCCGGTAATCGGATACAAGAGTGAACCTTAGGTGAGCTTTTTCACATCACCTAGGGGCTCGGTGGCTGCCACATATTTGATGGAAATAAATAAAAACTTCGCACAAAAGTATCAGGTGACTACTTGAAAACC
>JAAAWK010000794.1:0-71942 GCA_022496015.1 Hordeum marinum
AGCTAATTTAGCTTACATGTCATTTTGGAGCTAACTAAGGTACTATAGGCCATTTTTGATAAAATAGGCCGTTTGGAGCTAATTTAGCTTACTATGTAATTAGGAGCTAAATTAGCTCCAATAGGTCATTAGGAGCTCACTTTGGTAAAACAGGTCATTAGGAGGTAACGAATGCCATTTTGGGGCTAACTAAGCTAAGTATAGGACTTTTTAATAAAATAGGCCATTTTGGAGATATTTAGATTATTATTCATTTAGAGGCAACTAAGCTAACTATATGTTTTTAGACCTAACTTTGGTAAAAACAGGTCATTAGGAGTAACCATGTTATTATGCCATTTTGGAGCTAACTAAGCTAAGTATAGGGCATTTAGCTATGTTAGGTACAATAGGTCATTTTGGAGCTAGGTAATCTCTATTATGTCATTAGGAGAGAACTAAGCGAAGTATAGGCCATTTTAGATAAAATAGACCATTTTGGAGCTAGTCTAGCTTACTATGTCATTTAGGAGGAATCTAGGCTAAGTATAGGCCATTTGAGACTAAATAACCCATTTTGGAGCTATTTTCGCTTACTATGTCATTTAGGAGGAAACTAAGCTAAGTATACGACATTTTTTATAAAAAGGCCATTTTGGAACTATTTAGCTTATTATGTCATTTAGGAGGAAACTAAGGTAACTATATGTCATTTTAGAGCTAACTTTGGTAAAAACAGGTCATTTAGGAGCAAACCATGCTTATTATGCCATTTTCTAGCTAACTAATCTAGGTATAGGGCATTTAATAGGTAAGATAGGTACAATAGGTTATTTTGGAGCTAGGTAAGCTTATTATGTCATTTAGGAGAGAACTAAGCTAAGTATAGGGCATTTTTGATAAATAGGCCATTTTGGAGCTAATTTAGCTTACTATGTCATTTTGGAGCTAACTAAGGTAACTATAGGCCATTTTTGATAAAATAGGCCGTTTTGGAGCTAATTTAGCTTACTATGTAATTTAGGAGCTAAATTAGCTCCAAATAGGTCCATTTAGGAGCTCACTTTGGTAAAAACAGGTCATTTAGGAGGGTACACAATATGCCATTTTGGGGCTAACTAAGCTAAGTATAGGACATTTTTATAAACAGGCCATTTGGAGATTTTAGATTATTATGTCATTTAGGAGGAACTAAGCTAACTATATGTCATTTTAGACCTAACTTTGGTAAAAACAGGTCATTTAGGAGCTAACCATGTTATTATGCCATTTTGGAGGAGCTAACTAAGTAAGTATAGGGCATTTAATAGCTAAGTTAGGTACAATAGGTCATTTTGGAGCTAGGTAATCTCATTATGTCATTTAGGAGAGAACTAAGCGAAGTATAGGGCATTTTAGATAAAAGACCATTTTGGAGCTATCTAGCTTACTATGTCATTTAGGAGGAATCTAGGCTAAGTATAGGCCATTTGAGACTAAATAACCCATTTGGAGCTATTTTCGCTTACTATGTCATTTAGGAGGAAACTAAGCTAAGTATACGACATTTTTTATAAAATAGGCCATTTTGGAACTATTTTAGCTTATTATGTCATTTAGGAGGACATAAGCTAACTATATGTCATTTTAGAGTCTAACTTTGGTAAAAAAACAGGTCATTTAGGAGCAACCATGCTTATTATGCCATTTTGTAGCTAACTAATCTAGGTATAGGGCATTTAATAGGTAAGATAGCACAATAGGTTATTTTGGAGCTAGGTAAGCTTATTATGTCCATTTAGGAGAGGAACTAAGCTAAGTATAGGGCATTTTTGATAAAATAGGCCATTTTGGAGCTAATTTAGCTTACTATGTCATTTTGGAGCTAACTAAGGTAACTATAGTCGCATTTTTCATAAAATAGGCCGTTTTGGAGCTAATTTAGCTTTACTATGTAATTTAGGAGCTAAATTAGCTCCAATAGGTCATTTAGGAGCTCACTTTGGTAAAAACAGGTCATTTAGGAGACGGTAACAATATGCCATTTTGGGGCTAACTAAGCTAAGTATAGGACATTTTAATAAAACAGGCCATTCTGGAGATATTTGAGATTATTATGTCATTTAGGAGGAACTAAGCTAACTATATGTCATTTTAGACCTAACTTTGGTAAAAACAGGTCATTTACGAGCAACCATGTTTATTATGCCATTAGGAGCTAACTAAGCTAAGTATAGGGCATTTAATAGCTAAGTTAGGTTCAATAGGTCATTTTGGAGCTACGTTAATCTTATTATGTCATTTAGGAGAGAACTAAGCGAAGTATAGGGCCATTTTAGATAAAGTAGACCATTTTGGAGCTAGTCTAGCTTCCTATGTCATTTAGGAGGAATCTAAGCTAAGTATAGGCCATTTGAGACTAAATAACCCATTTTGGAGCTATTTTCTCTTACTATGTCATTTAGGAGGAAACTAAGCTAAGTATACGACATTTTTTATTAAATAGGCCATTTTGGAACTATTTTAGCTTATTATGTCATTTAGGAGGAAACTAAGCTAACTATATGTCATTTAGAGTTAACTTTGGTAAAAACAGGTCATTTAGGAGCAAACCATGCTATTATGCCATTTTGTAGCTAACTAATCTAGGTATAGGGCATTAATAGGTAAGATAGCTACAATAGGTTATTTTGGAGCTAGGTAAGCTTATTATGTCATTTAGGAGAGAACTAAGCTAAGTATAGGGCATTTTTGATATAATAGGCCATTTTGGAGCTAATTTAGCTTACTATGTCATTTTGGAGCTAACTAAGGTAACTATAGGCCATTTTTGATAAAATAGGCCGTTTTGGAGCGAATTTAGCTTACTATGTAATTTAGGAGCTAAATTAGCTCCAATAGGTCATTTAGGAGCTCACTTTGGTAAAAACAGGTCATTTAGGAGGTAACAATATGCCATTTTGGGGCTAACTAAGCTAAGTACAGGACATTTTTAATAAAGCAGGCCATTTTGGAGATATTTTAGATTATTATGTCATTTAGGAGGAAACTAAGCTAACTATATGTCATTTTAGACCTAACTTTGGTAAAAACAGGTCATTTACGACCTAACCATGTTTATTATGCCATTTTGGAGCTAACTAAGCTAAGTATAGGGCATTTAATACCTAAGTTAGGTACAATAGGTCATTTTGGAGCTACGTAATCTTATTATGTCATTTAGGAGAGAACTAGCGAAGTATAGGCATTTTAGATAAAGTAGACCATTTTTGGAAGCTAGTCTAGCTTACTATGTCATTTAGGAGGAATCTAAGCTAAGTATAGGCCATTTGAGACTAAATAACCCATTTTGGAGCTATTTTCGCTTACTATGTCATTTAGGAGGAAACTAAGCTAAGTATACGACATTTTTTATAAAATAGGCCATTTTGGAACTATTTTAGCTTATTATGTCATTTAGGAGGAAACTAAGTTAACTATATGTCATTTTAGAGCTAACTTTGGTAAAACAGGTCATTTAGGAGCAAACCATGCTTATTATGCCATTTTGTAGCTAACTAATCTAGGTATAGGGCATTTAATAGGTAAGATAGGTACAATCTGTTATTTTGGACCTAGGTAAGCTTATTATGTCATTTAGGAGAGAAATTAAGCTAAGTATAGGGCATTTTTGATAAAATAGGCCATTTTGGAGCTAATTTAGCTTACTATGTCATTTTGGAGCTAACTAAGGTAACTATAGGCCATTTTGATAAAATAGGCCGTTTTGGAGCTAATTTAGCTTACTATGTAATTTAGGAGCTAAATTAGCTCCAATAGGTCATTTAGGAGCTCACTTTGGTAAAAACAGGTCATTTAGGAGGTAACAATATGCCATTTTGGGGCTAACTAAGCTAAGTATAGGACATTTTTAATAAAGCAGGCCATTTTGGAGATATTTTAGATTATTATGTCATTTAGGAGGAAACTAAGCTAACTATATGTCATTTTAGACCTAACTTTGGTAAAAACAGGTCATTTACGAGCTAACCATGTTTCTTATGCCATTTTGGAGCTAACTAAGCTAAGTATAGGGCATTTAATAGCTAAGTTAGGTACAATAGGTCATTTTGGAGCTACGTAATCTTATTATGTCATTTAGGAGAGAACTAAGCGAAGTATAAGGCATTTTAGATAAAGTAGACCATTTTGGAGCTAGTCTAGCTTACTATGTCATTTAGGAGGAATCTAAGCTAAGTATAGGCCATTAGAGACTAAATAACCCATTTTGGAGCTATTTTCGCTTACTATGTCATTTAGGAGGAACCTAAGCTAAGTATACGACATTTTTTATAAAATAGGCCATTTTGGAACAAATTTAGCTTATTATGTCATTTAGGAGGAAACTAAGCTAACTATATGTCATTTTAGCGCTAACTTTGGTAAAAACAGGTCATTTAGGAGCAAACCATGCTTATTATGCCATTTTGTAGCTAACTAATCTAGGTATAGGGCATTTAATAGGTAAGATAGGTACAATATGTTATTTTGGAGCTAGGTAAGCTTATTATGTCATTTAGGAGAGAACTAAGCTAAGTATAGGGCATTTTTGATAAAATAGGCCATTTTGGAGCTAATTTAGCTTACTATGTCATTTTGGAGCTAACTAAGGTAACTATAGTCCATTTTTCATAAAATAGGCCGTTTTGGAGCTAATTTAGCTTACTATGTAATTTAGGAGCTAAATTAGCTCCAATAGGTCATTTAGGAGCTCACTTTGGTAAAAACAGGTCATTTAGGAAGGTAACAATATGCCATTTTGGGGCTAACTAAGCTAAGTATAGGACATTTTTAATAAAACAGGCCATTCTGGAGATATTTGAGATTATTATGTCATTTAGGAGGCAACTAAGCTAACTATATGTCATTTTAGACCTAACTTTGTAAAAAACAGGTCATTTACGAGCTAACCATGTTTATTATGCCATTTAGGAGCTAACTAAGCTAAGTATAGGGCATTTAATAGCTAAGTTAGGTTCAATAGGTCATTTTGGAGCTACGTAATCTTATTATGTCATTTAGGAGAGAACTAAGCGAAGTATAGGGCATTTTAGATAAAGTAGACCATTTTGGAGCTAGTCTAGCTTCCTATGTCATTTAGGAGGAATCTAAGCTAAGTATAGGCCATTTGAGACTAAATAACCCATTTTGGAGCTATTTTCTCTTACTATGTCATTTAGGAGGAAACTAAGCTAAGTATACGACATTTTTTATAAAATAGGCCATTTTGGAACTATTTTAGCTTATTATGTCATTTAGGAGGAAACTAAGCTAACTATATGTCATTTTAGAGTTAACTTTGGTAAAAACAGGTCATTTAGGAGCAAACCATGCTTATTATGCCATTTTGTAGCTAACTAATCTAGGTATAGGGCATTTAATAGGTAAGATAGTACAATAGGTTATTTTGGAGCTAGGTAAGCTTATTATGTCATTTAGGAGAGAAACTAAGCTAAGTATAGGGCATTTTTGATAAATAGGCCATTTTGGAGCTAATTTAGCTTACTATGTCATTTTGGAGCTAACTAAGGTAACTATAGGCCATTTTTGATAAAATAGGCCGTTTTGGAGCGAATTTAGCTTACTATGTAATTTAGGAGCTAAATTAGCTCAATAGGTCATTTAGGAGCTCACTTTGGTAAAAACAGGTCATTTAGGAGGTAACAATATGCCATTTTGGGGCTAACTAAGCTAAGTACAGGACATTTTTAATAAAGCAGGCCATTTTGGAGATATTTTAGATTATTATGTCATTTAGGAGGAAACTAAGCTAACTATATGTCATTTTAGACCTAACTTGGTTAAAAACAGGTCATTTACGACCTAACCATGTTTATTATGCCATTTTGGAGCTAACTAAGCTAAGTATAGGGCATTTAATACCTAAGTTAGGTACAATAGGTCATTTTGGAGCTACGTAATCTTATTATGTCATTTAGGAGAGAACTAAGCGAAGTATAGGGCATTTTAGATAAAGTAGACCATTTTGGAGCTAGTCTAGCTTACTATGTCATTTAGGAGGAATCTAAGCTAAGTATAGGCCATTTGAGACTAAATAACCCATTTTGGAGCTATTTTCGCTTACTATGTCATTTAGGAGGAAACTAAGCTAAGTATACGACATTTTTTATAAAATAGGCCATTTTGGAACTATTTTAGCTTATTATGTCATTTAGGACGAAACTAAGCTAACTATATGTCATTTTAGAGCTAACTTTGGTAAAACAGGTCATTTAGGAGCAAACCATGCTTATTATGCCATTTTGTAGCTAACTAATCTAGGTATAGGGCATTTAATAGGTAAGATAGGTACAATATGTTATTTTGGACCTAGGTAAGCTTATTATGTCATTTAGGAGAGAAATTAAGCTAAGTATAGGGCATTTTTGATAAAATAGGCCATTTTGGAGCTAATTTAGCTTACTATGTCATTTTGGAGCTAACTAAGGTAACTATAGGCCATTTTTGATAAAATAGGCCGTTTTGGAGCTAATTTAGCTTACTATGTAATTTAGGAGCTAAATTAGCTCCAATAGGTCATTTAGGAGCTCACTTTGGTAAAAACAGGTCATTTAGGAGGTAACAATATGCCATTTTGGGGCTAACTAAGCTAAGTATAGGACATTTTTAATAAAACAGGCCATTTTGGAGATATTTGAGATTATTATGTCATTTAGGAGGCAACTAAGCTAACTATATGTCATTTTAGACCTAACTTTGGTAAAAACAGGTCATTTACGAGCTAACCATGTTTATTATGCCATTTTGGAGCTAACTAAGCTAGGTATAGGGCATTTAATAGCTAAGTTAGGTACAATAGGTCATTTTGGAGCTAGGTAATCTTATCATGTCCTTTAGGAGAGAACTAAGCGAAGTATAGGGCATTTTAGATAAAATAGACCATTTTGGAGCTAGTCTAGCTTACTATGTCATTTAGGAGGAATCTAGGCTAAGTATAGGCCATTTGAGACTAAATAACCCATTTTGGAGCTATTTTCGCTTACTATGTCATTTAGGAGGAAACTAAGCTAAGTATACGACATTTTTTATAAAATAGGCCATTTTGGAACTATTTTAGCTTATTATGTCATTTAGGAGGAAGATAAGCTAACTATATGTTATTTTAGAGCTAACTTTGGTAAAAACTGGTCATTTAGGAGCAAACCATGCTTATTATGCCATTTTGTAGCTAACTAATCTAGGTATAGGGCATTTAATAGGTAAGATAGCTACAATAGGTTATTTTGGAGCTAGGTAAGCTTATTATGTCATTTAGGAGAGAACTAAGCTAAGTATAGGGCATTTTTGATAAAATAGGCCATTTTGGAGCTAATTTAGCTTACTATGTCATTTTGGAGCTAACTAAGGTAACTATATGCCTTTTTTGATAAAATAGGCCGTTTTGGAGCTAATTTAGCTTACTATGTAATTTAGGAGCTAAATTAGCTCCAATAGGTCATTTAGAGCTCACTTTGGTAAAAACAGGTCATGTAGGAGGTAACAATATGCCATTTTGGGGCTAACTAAGCTAAGTATAGGACATTTTTAATAAAACAGGCCATTTTGGAGATATTTTAGATTATTATGTCATTTAGGAGGCAACTAAGCTAACTATATGTCATTTTAGACCTAACTTTGGTAAAAACAGGTCATTCACGAGCTAACCATGTTTATTATGCCATTTTGGAGCTAACTAAGCTAGGTATAGGGCATTTAATAGCTAAGTTAGGTACAATAGGTCATTTTGGAGCTCGGTAATCTTATTATGTCATTTAGGAGAGAACTAAGCGAAGTATAGGGCATTTTAGATAAAATAGACCATTTTGCAGCTAGTCTAGCTTACTATGTCATTTAGGAGGAATCTAGGCTAAGTATAGGCCATTTGAGACTAAATAACCCATTTTGGAGCTATTTTCACTTACTATGTCATTTAGGAGGAAGCTAAGCTAAGTATACGACATTTTTTATAAAATAGGCCATTTTGGAACTATTTTAGCTTATTATGTCATTTAGGAGGAAGATAAGCTAACTTTATGTTATTTTAGAGCTAACTTTGGTAAAAACAGGTCATTTAGGAGCAAACCATGCTTATTATGCCATTTTTTAGCTAACTAATCTAGGTATAGGGCATTTAATCGGTAAGATAGGTACAATAGGTTATTTTGGAGCTAGGTAAGCTTATTATGTCATTTAGGAGAGAACTAAGCTAAGTATAGGGAATTTTTGATTTAAAATAGGCCATTTTGGAGCTAATTTTAGCTTACTATGTCATTTAGGAGGAAACTAAGCGAAGTATAGGACATTTTTGATAAAATAGGCCATTTTGGAGTTATTTTAGCTTACTATGTAATTTAGGAGGAAACTAAGCTAACTATATGTCATTCTAGAGCTAACTATACTAATTATGCCATTTTGGAGATAACTAAGCTAAGTATAGGGCATTTTTGATAAATTGGGCCATTTTGGACATAATTTAGCTTACTATGTCATTCCGGAGGAAACTAAGCTAATTATAGGACATTTTTGATAAAAAAGGCCATTTTGGAGCTACTTAGCTTACTATGTCATTTAGGAGGAATCTAAGGTAAGTATAGGACATTTGAGATTAAATAACCCATTTTGGAGCTATTTTCGCTTACTATGTCATTTAGGAGGAAACTAAGCTAAGTATACGACATTTTTTTTAAACTTGGCCATTTTGGAACTATTTTAGCTTATTATGTCATTTAGGAGGAAACTAAGCTAACTATATGTCATTTTAGAGCTAACTTTGGTAAAAACAGATCATTTAGGAGCAAACCATGCTTATTATGCCATTTTGTAGCTAACTAATCTAGGTATAGGGCATTTAATAGCTAAGATAGGTATAATAGGTTATTTTGGAGCAAGGTAAGCCTATTATGTCATTTAGGAGAGAACTAAGCTAAGTATAGGGTATTTTTGATAAAATAGGTCATTTTGGAGCTAATTTAGCTTACTATCTTATTTTGGAGCTAACTAAGGTAACCATAGGTCATTTTTCATAAAATAGGCCGTTTTGGAGCTAATTTAGCTTACTATGTCATTTAGGAGGAAACTAAGCTAAGTATAGGACATTTTGATCAAATAGGCCATTTTGGAGTTATTTTAGCTTACTATGTAATTTAGGAGGAAACTAAGCTAACTATATGTCATTCTAGAGCTAACTATAGTAATTATGCCATTTTGGAGCTAACTAAGGTAATTATAGGGCATTATTGATAAAATGGGCCATTTTGTAGCTAATTTAGCTTACTATGTCATTTAGGAGAAAACTAAGCTAAGTATAGGACATTTTTGATAAAATAGGCCATTTTGGAGCTATTTAGCTTACTATGTCATTTAGGAGGAAACTATGCTAAGTATAGGACATTTTAGATTAAATAGCCCAATTTGGAGCTATTTTCGCTTACTATGTCATTTAGGAGGAAACTAAGCTAAGTACAGGACATTTTTTATTAATTGGGACATTTTGGAGCAAATTTAGCGTACTATGTCATTTACAAGGAAACTAAGCTAACTATATGTCATTTTAGAGATAACTTTGGTAAAAGGAGGTCATTTGGTGGCTAACCATGTTTATTATGCCATTTTGGAGCTAACTAAGCTAAGTATAGGGCATTTAATTGCTAAGTTAGGTACAATAGGTCATTTTGGAGCTAGGTAATCTTATTATGTCATTTAGGAGAGAACTAAGCAAAGTATAGGGCATTTTAGATAAAATACACCATTTTGGAGCTAGTCTAGCTTACTATGTCATTTAGGTGGAATCTAGGCTAAGTATAGGCCATTTGAGACTAAATAACCCATTTTGGAGCTATTTTCGCTTACTATGTCATTTAGGAGGAAACTAAGCTAAGTATACGACATTTTTTATAAAATAGGCCATTTTGGAACTATTTTAGCTTATTATGTCATTTAGGAGGAAACTAAGCTAACTATATGTCATTTTAGAGCTAAGTTTGGTAAAAACAGGTCATTTAGGAGCAAACCATGCTTATTATGCCATTTTGTAGCTAACTAATCTGGGTATAGGGCATTTAATAGGTAAGATAGCTACAATAGGTTATTTTGCAGCTAGGTAAGCTTATTATGTCATTTAGGAGAGAACTAAGCTAAGTATAGGGCATTTTAGATAAAATAGGCCATTTTGGAGCTAATTTAGCTTACTATGTCATTTTGGAGCTAACTAAGGTAACTATAGGCCATTTTTGATAAAATAGGCCGTTTTGGAGCTAATTTAGCTTACTATGTAATTTAGGAGCTAAATTAGCTCCAATAGGTCATTTAGGAGCTCACTTTGGTAAAAACAGGTCATTTAGGAGGTAACAATATGCCATTTTGGGGCTAACTAAGCTAAGTATAGGACATTTTTAATAAAACAGGCCATTTTGGAGATATTTGAGATTATTATGTCATTTAGGAGGCAACTAAGCTAACTATATGTCATTTTAGACCTAAATTTGGTAAAAAACAGGTCATTTACGAGCTAACCATGTTTATTATGCCATTTTGGAGCTAACTAAGCTAAGTATAGGGCATTAATAGCTAAGTTAGGTACAATAGGTCATTTTGGAGCTAGGTAATCTTATTATGTCATTTAGGAGAGAACTAAGCGAAGTATAGGGCATTTTAGATAAAATAGACCATTTTGGAGCTAGTCTAGCTTACTATGTCATTTAGGAGGAATCTAGGCTAAGTATAGGCCATTTGAGACTAAATAACCCATTTTGGAGCTATTTTCGCTTACTATGTCATTTAGGAGGAAACTAAGCTAAGTATACGACATTTTTTATAAAATAGGCCATTTGGAACTATTTTAGCTTATTACGTCATTTAGGAGGAAGATAAGCTAACTATATGTTATTTTAGAGCTAACTTTGGTAAAAACAGGTCATTTAGGAGCAAACCATGCTGATTATGCCATTTTGTAGCTAACTAATCTAGGTATAGGGCATTTAATAGGTAAGATAGGTACACTAGGTTATTTTGGAGCTAGGTAAGCTTATTATGTCATTTAGGAGAGAACTAAGCTAAGTATAGGGCATTTTTGATAAAATAGGCCATTTTGGATTTAATTTAGCTTACTATGTCATTTTGGAGCTAACTAAGGTAACTATAGGCCATTTTTGATAAAATAGGCCGTTTTGGAGCTAATTTAGCTTACTATGTAATTTAGAAGCTAAATTAGCTCCAATTGGTCATTTAGGAGCTCACTTTGGTAAAAACAGGTCATTTAGGAGGTAACAATATGCCATTTTGGGGCTAACAAAGCTAATTATAGGACATTTTTAATACAACAGGCCATTTTGGAGATATTTTAGATTATTATGTCATTTAGGAGGCAACTAAGCTAACTATATGTCATTTTAGACCTAACTTAGGGCATTTTAGATAAAATAGACCATTTTGGAGCTAGTCTAGCTTACTATGTCATTTAGGAGGAATCTAGGCTAAGTATAGGCCATTTGAGACTAAATAACCCATTTTGGAGCTATTTTCGCTTACTATGTCATTTAGGAGGAAACTAAGCTAAGTATACGACATTTTTTTATAAAATAGGCCATTTTGGAACTATTTTAGCTTATTATGTCATTTAGGAGGAAGATAAGTTAACTATATGTTATTTTAGAGCTACCTTTGGTAAAAAGAGGTCATTTAGGAGCAAACCATGCTTATTATGCCATTTTGTAGCTAACTAATCTAGGTATAGGGCATTTAATAGGTAAGATAGGTACAACAGGTTATTTTGGAGCTAGGTAAGCTTATTATGTCATTTAGGAGAGAACTAAGCTAAGTATAGGGAATTTTTGATAAAATAGGCCATTTTGGAGCTAATTTAGCTTACTATGTTATTTAGGAGGAAACTAAGCGAAGTATAGGACATTTTTGATAAAATAGGCCATTTTGGTGTTATTTTAGCTTACTATGTAATTTAGGAGGAAACTAAGCTAACTATATGTCATTCTAGAGCTAACTATACTAATTATGCCATTTTGGAGCTAACTAAGCTAAGTATAGGGCATTTTTGATAAATTGGGCCATTTTGGAGATAATTTAGCTTACTATGTCATTTCGGAGGAAACTAAGCTAATTATAGGACATTTTTGATAAAATAGGCCATTTTGGAGATAATTTAGCTTACTATGTCGTTTCGGAGGAAACTAAGCTAATTATAGGACATTTTTGATAAAATAGGCCATTTTGCAGCTATTTAGCTTACTATGTCATTTAGGAGGAAACTATGCTAAGTATAGGACATTTTAGATTAAATATCCCAGTTTGGAGCTATTTTCGCTTACTATGTCATTTAGGAGGAAACTAAGCTAAGTATAGGATATTTTTTATTAATTGGGCCATTTTGGAGCTAATTTAGCTTACTATGTCATTTACGAGGAAACTAAGCTAAGTATAGGATATTTTTTATTAATTGGGCCATTTTGGAGCTAATTTAGCTTACTATGTCATTTACGAGGAAACTAAGCTAACTATGTGTCATTTAGAGCTAACTTTGGTAAAGCAGGTCATTTGCGAGCTAACCATGCTTATTATGCCATTTTGGAGCTCACTAAGCTAAGTATAGGGCCTTTAACAGCTAAGTTAGGTACAATAGGTCATTTCGGAGCTACGTAATCTTATTATGTCATTTAGGAGAGAACTAAGCAAAGGATAGGGCATTTTATATAAAATAGACCATTTTGGAGCTAGTCTGGCTTACTATGTCATTTAGGAGGAATCTAAGGTAAGTATAGGACATTTGAGATTAAATAACCCATTTTGGAGCTATTTTCGCTTACTATGTCATTTAGGAGGAAAGTAAGCCAAGTATAATCCATTTTTTTTAAAATAGGCCATTTTGGAACTATTTTAGCTTATTATGTCATTTAGGAGGAAACTAAGCTAACTATCTGTCATTTTAGAGCTAACTTTGGTAAAAACAGGTCATTTAGGAGCAAACCATGCTTATTATGCCATTTTGTAGCTAACCAATCTAGGTATAGGGCATTTAATAGCTAAGATAGGTATAATAGGTTATTTTGGAGCAAGGTAAGCTTATTATGTCATTTAGGAGAGAACTAAGCTAAGTATAGGGTATTTTTGATAAAATAGGCCATTTTGGAGCTAATTTAGCTTACTATCTCATTTTGGAGCTAACTAAGGTAACCATAGGTCATTTTTCATAAAATAGGCCGTTTTGGAGCTAATTGAGCTTACTATGTCATTTAGGAGGAAACTAAGCTAAGTATAGGACATTTTGATAAAATAGGCCATTTTGGAGTTATTTTAGCTTACTATGTAATTTAGGAGGAAACTAAGCTAACTATATGTCATTCTAGAGCTAACTATACTAATTATGCCATTTTGGAGCTAACTAAGGTAAGTATAGGGCATTATTGATAAAATGGGCTATTTTGGAGCTAATTTAGCTTCTATGTCATTTAGGAGGAAACTAAGCTAAGTATAGGACATTTTTAATAAAATAGGCCATTTTGGAGCTATTTAGCTTACTATGTCATTCAGGAGGAAACTATGCTAAGTATAGGACATTTTAGATTAAATAGCCCAATTTGGAGCTATTTTCACTTACTATGTCATTTAGGTGGAAACTAAGCTAAGTATAGGAAATTTTTAATTAATTGGGACATTTTGGAGCTAATTTAGCTTACTATGTCATTTACAAGGAAACTAAGATAACTATATGTCATTTTAGAGATAACGTTGGTAAAAGCAGGTCATTTAGGAGCTAACCATGTTTATTATGCCATTTTGGAGCTAACTAAGCTAAGTATAGGGCATTTAATTTCTAAGTTAGGTACAATAGGTCATTTTGGAGCTAGGTAATCTTATTATGTCATTTAGGAGAGAACTAAGCAAAGTATAGGGCATTTTAGATAAAATACACCATTTTGGAGCTAGTCTAGCTTACTATGTCATTTAGGAGGAATCTAGGCTAAGTATAGGCCATTTGAGACTAAATAACCCATTTTGGAGCTATTTTCGCTTACTATGTCATTTAGGAGGAAACTAAGCTAAGTATACGACATTTTTTATAAAATAGGCCATTTTGGAACTATTTTAGCTTGTTATGTCATTTAGGAGGAAACTAAGCTAACTATATGTCATTTTAGAGCTAACTTAGGTAAAAACAGGTCATTTAGGAGCAAACCATGCTTATTATGCCATTTTGTAGCTAACTAATCTGGGTATAGGGCATTTAATAGGTAAGATAGCTACAATAGGTTATTTTGCAGCTAGGTAAGCTTATTATGTCATTTAGGAGAGAACTAAGCTAAGTATAGGGCTTTTTAGATAAAATAGGCCATTTTGGAGCTAATTTAGCTTACTATGTCATTTTGGAGCTAACTAAGGTAACTATAGGCCATTTTTGATAAAATAGGCCGTTTTGGAGCTAATTTAGCTTACTATGTAATTTAGGAGCTAAATTAGCTCCAATAGGTCATTTAGGAGCTCACTTTGGTAAAAACAGGTCATTTAGGAGGTAACAATATGCCATTTTGGGGCTAACTAAGCTAAGTATAGGACATTTTTAATAAAACAGGCCATTTTGGAGATATTTGAGATTATTATGTCATTTAGGAGCCAACTAAGCTAACTATATGTCATTTTAGACCTAAATTTGGTAAAAACAGGTCATTTACAAGCTAACCATGTTTATTATGCCATTTTGGAGCTAACTAAGCTAAGTATAGGGCATTTAATAGCTAAGTTAGGTACAATAGGTCATTTTGGAGCTAGGTAATCTTATTATGTCATTTAGGAGAGAACTAAGCGAAGTATAGGGCATTTTAGATAAAATACACCATTTTGGAGCTAGTCTAGCTTACTATGTCATTTAGGAGGAATATAGGCTAAGTATAGGCCATTTGAGACTAAATAACCCATTTTGGAGCTATTTTCGCTTACTATGTCATTTAGGAGGAAACTAAGCTAAGTATACGACATTTTTTATAAAATAGGCCATTTGCAACTATTTTAGCTTATTATGTCATTTAGGAGGAAGATAAGCTAACTATATGTTATTTTAGAGCTAACTTTGGTAAAAACAGGTCATTTAGGAGCAAACCATGCTGATTATGCCATTTTGTAGCTAACTAATCTAGGTATAGGGCATTTAATAGGTAAGATAGGTACACTAGGTTATTTTGGAGCTAGGTAAGCTTATTATGTCATTTAGGAGAGAACTAAGCGAAGTATAGGGCATTTTTGATAAAATAGGCCATTTTGGATTTAATTTAGCTTACTATGTCATTTTGGAGCTAACTAAGGTAACTATAGGACATTTTTGATAAAATAGGCCGTTTTGGAGCTAATTTAGCTTACTATGTAATTTAGAAGCTAAATTAGCTCCAATTGGTCATTTAGGAGCTCACTTTGGTAAAAACAGGTCATTTAGGAGGTAACAATATGCCATTTTGGGGCTAACTAAGCTAACTATAGGACATTTTTAATAAAACAGGCCATTTTGGAGATATTTTAGATTATTATGTCATTTAGGAGGAAACTAAGCTAACTATATGTCATTTTAGACCTAACTTAGGGCATTTTAGATAAAATAGACCATTTTGGAGCTAGTCTAGCTTACTATGTCATTTAGGAGGAATCTAGGCTAAGTATAGGCCATTTGAGACTAAATAACCCATTTTGGAGCTATTTTCGCTTACTATGTCATTTAGGAGGAAACTAAGCTAAGTATACGACTTTTTTTTATAAAATAGCCATTTTGGAACTATTTTAGCTTATTATGTCATTTAGGAGGAAGATAAGCTAACTATATGTTATTTTAGAGCTACCTTTGGTAAAAACAGGTCATTTAGGAGCAAACAATGCTTATTATGCCATTTTGTAGCTAACTAATCTAGGTATAGGGCATTTAATAGGTAAGATAGGTACAATAGGTTATTTTGGAGCTAGGTAAGCTTATTATGTCATTTAGGAGAGAACTAAGCTAAGTATAGGGAATTTTTGATAAAATAGGCCATTTTGGAGCTAATTTAGCTTACTATGTTATTTAGGAGGAAACTAGACGAAGTATAGGACATTTTTGATAAAATAGGCCATTTTGGTGTTATTTTAGCTTACTATGTAATTTAGGAGGAAACTAAGCTAACTATATGTCATTCTAGAGCTAACTATACTAATTATGCTATTTTGGAGCTAACTAAGCTAAGTATAGGGCATTTTTGATAAATTGGGCCATTTTGGAGATAATTTAGCTTACTATGTCATTTCGGAGGAAACTAAGCTAATTATAGGACATTTTTGATAAAATAGGCCATTTTGGAGATAATTTAGCTTACTATGTCGTTTCGGAGGAAACTAAGCTAATTATAGGACATTTTTGATAAAATAGGCCATTTTGCAGCTATTTAGCTTACTATGTCATTTAGGAGGAAACTATGCTAAGTATAGGACATTTTAGATTAAATATCCCAGTTTGGAGCTATTTTTGCTTACCAGTCATTTAGGAGGAAACTAAGCTAAGTATAGGATATTTTTTATTAATTGGGCCATTTTGGAGCTAATTTAGCTTACTATGTCATTTACGAGGAAACTAAGCTAAGTATGGGATATTTTTTATTAATTGGGCCATTTTGGAGCTAATTTAGCTTACTATGTCATTTACGAGGAAACTAAGCTAACTATGTGTCATTTTAGAGCTAACTTTGGTAAAAGCAGGTCATTTGCGAGCTAACCATGCTTATTATGCCATTTTGGAGCTCACTAAGCTAAGTATAGGGCCTTTAACAGCTAAGTTAGGTACAATAGGTCATTTCGGAGCTACGTAATCTTATTATGTCATTTAGGAGAGAACTAAGCAAAGGATAGGGCATTTTAGATAAAATAGACCATTTTGGAGCTAGTCTAGCTTACTATGTCATTTAGGAGGAATCTAAGGTAAGTATAGGACATTTGAGATTAAATAACCCATTTTGGAGCTATTTTTGCTTACTATGTCATTTAGGAGGAAAGTAAGCCAAGTATAATCCATTTTTTTTAAAATAGGCCATTTTGGAACTATTTTAGCTTATTATGTCATTTAGGAGGAAACTAAGCTAACTATATGTCATTTTAGAGCTAACTTTGGTAAAAACAGGTCATTTAGGAGCAAACCATGCTTATTATGCCATTTTGTAGCTAACTAATCTAGGTATAGGGCATTTAATAGCTAAGATAGGTATAATAGGTTATTTTGGAGCAAGGTAAGCTTATTATGTCATTTAGGAGAGAACTAAGCTAAGTATAGGGTATTTTTGATAAAATAGGTCATTTTGGAGCTAATTTAGCTTACTATCTCATTTTGGAGCTAACTAAGGTAACCATAGGTCATTTATCATAAAATAGGCCGTTTTGGAGCTAATTTAGCTTACTATGTCATTTAGGAGGAAACTAAGCTAAGTATAGGACATTTTGATAAAATAGGCCATTTTGGAGTTATTTTAGCTTACTATGTAATTTAGGAGGAAACTAAGCTAACTATATGTCATTCTAGAGCTAACTATACTAATTATGCCATTTTGGAGCTAACTAAGGTAAGTATAGGGCATTATTGATAAAATGGGCTATTTTGGAGCTAATTTAGCTTCTATGTCATTTAGGAGGAAGCTAAGCTAAGTATAGGACATTTTTGATAAAATAGGCCATGTTGGAGCTATTTAGCTTACTATGTCATTCAGGAGGAAACTATGCTAAGTATAGGACATTTTAGATTAAATAGCCCAATTTGGAGCTATTTTCACTTACTATGTCATTTAGGAGGAAACTAAGCTAAGTATAGGAAATTTTTAATTAATTGGGACATTTTGGAGCTAATTTAGCTTACTATGTCATTTACAAGGAAACTAAGCTAACTATATGTCATTTTAGAGATAACGTTGGTAAAAGCAGGTCATTTAGGAGCTAACCATGTTTATTATGCCATTTTGGAGCTAACTAAGCTAAGTATAGGGCATTTAATTTCTAAGTTAGGTACAATAGGTCATTTTGGAGCTAGGTAATCTTATTATGTCATTTAGGAGAGAACTAAGCGATGTATAGGGCATTTTAGATAAAATAGACCATTTTGGAGCTAGTCTAGCTTACTATGTCATTTAGGAGGAATCTAAGCTAAGTATAGGACATTTGAGAATAAATAACCCATTTTGGAGCTATTTTCGCTTACTATGTCATTTAGGAGGAAACTAAGCTAAGTATACGACATTTTTTATAAAATAGGCCATTTTGGAAATATTTTACCTTATTATGTCATTTAGGAGGAAGCTAAGCTAACTATATGTCATTTTAGAGCTAACTTTGGTAAAAACAGGTCATTTAGGAGCAAACCATGCTTATTATGCCATTTTGTAGCTAACTAATCTAGGTATAATAGGTTATTTTGGAGCTAGGTAAGCTTATTATGTCATTTAGGAGAGAACTAAGCTAAGTATAGGGCATTTCTGATAAAATAGGCCATTTTGGAGCTAATTTAGCTTAGTATGTAATTTAGGAGGAAACTAAGCTAAGTATAGGAGTTTTTTGATAAAATAGGCCATTTTGGAGTTATTTTAGCTTACTATGTAATATAGGAGGAAACTAAGCTAACTATATGTCATTTTAGAGCTAACTTTGGTAAAAACAGGTCATTTAGGAGCTAACCATGTTTATTATGCCATTTTGGAGCTAACTAAGCTAAGTATAGGGCATTTAATACCTAAGTTAGGTATAATAGGTTATTTTCGAGCTAGGTAAGCTTATTATGTCATTTAGGAGAGAACTAAGCTAAGTATAGGGCATTTCTGATAAAATAGGCCATTTTGGAGCTAATTTAGCCTACTATGTCATTTACGAGGAAACTAAGCTAAGTATCGGACTTTTTTGATAAAATAGTCCATTTTGGAGCTAACTATATGTCATTCTAGAGCTAACTATACTAATTAAGCCATTTTGGAGCTAACTCAACTATGTATAGGGAATTTTTGATAAAATGGGCCATTTTGGAGCTGATTTAGCTTACTATGTCATTTAGGAGGAAACTAAGCTAAGTATAGGACAATTTTGATAAAATTGGCCATTTTGGAGCTAATTTAGCTTACTATGTCATTTTGGAGCTAACTAGGGTAACTATAGGATATTTTTGATAAAATTTGCCGTTTTGGAGCTAATTTAGCTTACTATGTCATTTTGGAGCTAACTAAGGTAACTATAGGTCATTTTTGATAAAATAGGCCGTTTCGGAGCTAATTTAGCTTACTATGTCATTTAGGAGGAAACAAAGCTAAGTATAGCACATTTTGATAAAATAGGCCATTTTGGAGTTATTTTAGCTTAATATGTAATTTAGGAGGAAACTAAGCTAACTATATGTCATTCTAGAGCTAACTATACTAATTATGCCATTTTGGAGCTAACTAAGCTAAGTATAGGGCATTTTTGATAAAGTGGGCCATTTTGGAGCTAATTTAGCTTACTATGTCATTTAGGGGGAAACTAAGCTAAGTATAGGACATTTTGGATAAAATAGGCCATTTTGGAGCTAATTTACCTTACTATGTCATATAGGAGGAAACTATGCTAAGTGTAGGACATTTTATATTAAATAGCACCAGTTTGGAGCTATTTTCGCTTAGTATATCAGTTAGGAGGAAACTAAGCTAAGTATAGGACATTTTTTATTAATTGGGCCATTTTAGAGCTAATTTAGCTTACTATGTCATTTACAAGGAAACTAAGCTAACTATATTCCATTTTAGAGCTAACTTTGGTAAAAACAGATCACTTAGGAGCTAACCATGCTTATTATACCATTTTGGAGCTAACTAAGCTAAGTCTATGGCATTTAATAGCTAAGCTAGGTACAATAGGTTATTTCGGAGGTAGGTAAGCTTATTATGTCATTTAGGAGAGAACTAAGCTAAGTATAGGACATTTTTGATAAAATAGGCCATTTTGGAGTTATTTTAGCTTACTATGTAATTTAGGAGGAAACTAAGCTAACTATATGTCATTCTAGAGCTAACTATACTAATTAAGCCATTTTGGAGCTAACTAAGCTAAGTATAGGGCAGTTTGGATAAATTGGGCCATTTTGGAGCTAATTTCGCCTACTATGTAATTTAGGAGGAAACTAAGCTAATTATAGGACATTTTTCGTAAAATAGGCCATTTTGGAGCTATTTAGCTTACTATGTCATTTAGGAGGAAACTTTGCTAAGTATAGGACATTTTAGATTAAATAGCCCAGTTTGGAGCTATTTTCGCTTACTATGTCATTTAGGAGGAAACTAAGCTAAGTATCGGACTTTTTTGATAAAATAGTCCATTTTGGAGTTATTTCAGCTTACTATGTAATTTAGGAGGAAACTAAGCTAACTATATGTCATGCTAGAGCTAACTACACTAATTATGCCATTTTGGAGCTAACTAAACTAAGTATAGGGAATTTTTGATAAAATGGGCCATTTTGGAGGTGATTTAGCTTACTATGTCATTCAGGAGGAAACTAAGCTATGTATATGATATTTTTTATAAAATAGGCCATTTTGGAACTATTTTAGCTTATTATGTCATTTAGGAGGAAACTAAGCTAACTATATGTCATTTTAGAGCTATCTTTGGTAAAAACAGGTCATTTAGGAGCAAACCATGCTTATTATGCAATTTTGTAGCTAACTAATCTAGGTATAATAGGTTATTTTGGAGCTAGGTAAGCTTATTATGTCATTTAGGAGAGAACTAAGCTAAGTATAGGGCATTTCTGATAAAATAGGCCATTTTGGAGCTAATTTAGCTTAGTATGTCATTTAGGAGGAAACTAAGCGAAGTATAGGATATTTTTTATTAATTGGGCCATTTTGGAGCTAATTTAGCTTACTATGTCATTTACAAGGAAACTAAGCTAAATATATTCCATTTTAGAGCTAACTTTGGTAAAAATAGGTCACTTAGGAGCTAACCATGCTTATTATACCATTTTGGAGCTAACTAAGCTAAGTATATGGCATTTAATAGCTAAGCTAGGTACAATAGGTTATTTCGGAGGTAGGTAAGCTTATTATGTCATTTAGGAGAGAACTAAGCTAAGTATAGGACATTTTTGATAAAATAGGCCATTTTGGAGCTAATTTAGCTTACTATGTCATTTAGAAGGAAACTAAGCTAAGTATAGAACATTTTTTATTAATTGGGACATTTTGGAGCTAATTTAGCTTACTATGTCATTTACAAGGAAACTAAGCTAACTATATGTCATTTTAGAGCTAACTTTGGTAAAAGTAGGTCATTTAGGAGCTAACCATGTCTATTATGCCATTTTGGAGCTAACTAAGCTAAGTATAGGGCATTTAATAGCTAAGTTAGGTACAATAGGTCCTTTTGGAGCTAGGTAATCTTATTATATCATTTAGGAGAGAACTGAGCGAAGTATAGGGCATTTTAGATAAAATAGACCATTTTGGAGCTAGTCTAGCTTACTATGTCATTTAGGAGGAATCTAGACTAAGTATAGGACATTTGAGAATAAATAACCCATTTTGGAGCTATTTTCGCTTACTATGTCATTCAGGAGGAAACTAAGCTAAGTATATGATATTTTTTATAAAATAGGCCATTTTGGAACTATTTTAGCTTATTATGTCATTTAGGAGGAAACTAAGCTAACTATATGTCATTTTAGAGCTAACTTTGGTAAAAACAGGTCATTTAGGAGCAAACCATGCTTATTATGCCATTTTGTAGCTAACTAATCTAGGTATAATAGGTTATTTTGGAGCTAGGTAAGCTTATTATGTCATTTAGGAGAGAACTAAGCTAAGTATAGGGCATTTCTGATAAAATAGGCCATTTTGGAGCTAATTTTGCTTAGTATGTCATTTAGGAGGAAACTAAGCTAAGTATAGGACATTTTGATAAAATAGGCCATTTTGGAGTTATTTTGGCTTAATATGTAATTTAGGAGGAAACTAAGCTAACTATATGTCATTCTAGAGCTAACTATAGTAATTATGCCATTTTGGAGCTAACTAAGCTAAGTATAGGGCATTTTTGATAAAGTGGGCCATTTTGGAGCTAATTTAGCTTACTATGTCATTTAGGGGGAAACTAAGCTAAGTATAGGACATTTTTGATAAAATAGGCCATTTTGGAGCTTATTTAGCTTACTATGTCATATAGGAGGAAACTATGCTAAGTATAAGACATTTTATATTAAATAGCCCAGTTTGGAGCTATTCTCGCTTAGTATATCATTTAGGAGGAAACGAAGCTAAGTATAGGACATTTTTTATTAATTGGGCCATTTTGGAGCTAATTTAGCTTACTATGTCATTTACAAGGAAACTAAGCTAACTATATTCCATTTTAGAGCTAACTTTGGTAAAAACAGGTCACTTAGGAGCTAACCATGCTTATTATACCATTTTGGAGCTAACTAAGCTAAGTATATGGCATTTAATAGCTAAGCTAGGTACAATAGGTTATTTCGGAGGTACGTAAGCTTATTATGTCATTTAGGAGAGAACTAAGCTAAGTATAGCACATTTTTGATAAAATAGGCTATTTTGGAGCTAATTTAGCTTACTATGTCATTTAGAAGGAAACTAAGCTAAGTACAGGACATTTTTTATTAATTGGGACATTTTGGAGCTAATTTAGCTTACTATGTCATTTACAAGGAAAGTAAGCTAACTATATGTCATTTTAGAGCTAACTTTGGTAAAAGTAGGTCATTTAGGAGCTAACCATGTTTATTATGCCATTTTGGAGCTAACTAAGCTAAGTATAGGGCATTTAATAGCTAAGTTAGGTACAATAGGTCCTTTTGGAGCTAGGTAATCTTATTATATCATTTAGGAGAGAACTAAGCGACGTACAGGGCATTTTAGATAAAATAGACCATTTTGGAGCTAGTCTAGCTTACTATGTCATTTAGGAGGAATCTAGACTAAGTATAGGACATTTGAGAATAAATAACCCATTTTGGAGCTATTTTCGCTTACTATGTCATTCAGGAGGAAACTAAGCTAAGTATATGATATTTTTTATAAAATAGGCCATTTTGGAACTATTTTAGCTTATTATGTCATTTAGGAGGAAACTAAGATAATTATATGTCATTTTAGAGCTAACTTTGGTAAAAACAGGTCATTTAGGAGCAAACCATGCTTATTATGCCATTTTGTAGCTAACTAATCTAGGTATAATAGGTTATTTTGGAGCTAGGTAAGCTTATTATGTCATTTAGGAGAGAACTAAGGGAAGTATAGGGCATTTCTGATAAAATAGGCCATTTTGGAGGTAATTTAGCCTACTATGTCATTTAGGAGGAAACTAAGCTAAGTATCGGACTTTTTTGATAAAATAGGCCATTTTGGAGTTATTTTAGCTTACTATGTAATTTAGGAGGAAACTAAGCTAACTATATGTCATTCTAGAGCTAACTATAGTAATTATGCCATTTTGGAGCTAACTAAACTAAGTATAGGGAATTTTTGATAAAATGGGCCATTTTGGAGCTGATTTAGCTTACTATGTCATTTAGGAGGAAACTAAGCAAAGTATAGGACAATTTTGATAAAATTAGCCATTTTGGAGCTAATTTAGCTTACTATGTCATTTTGGAGCTAACTAAGGTAACTATAGGATATTTTTGATAAAATTTGCCGTTTTGGAGCTAATTTAGCTTACTATGTCATTTTGGAGCTAACTAAGGTAACTATAGGTCATTTTTGATAAAATAGGCCGTTTTGGAGCTAATTTAGCTTACTATGTCATTTAGGAGGAAACAAAGCTAAGTATAGGACATTTTGATAAAATAGGCCATTTTGGTGTTATTTTAGCTTAATATGTAATTTAGGAGGAAACTAAGCTAACTATATGTCATTCTAGAGCTAACTATACTAATTATGCCATTTTGGACCTAACTAAGCTAAGTATAGGGCATTTTTGATTAAATAAGCCATTTTGGAGCTAATTTAGCTTAATATGTCATATAGGAGGAAACTATGCTAAGTATAGGACATTTTATATTAAATAGCCCAGTTTGGAGCTATTTTCGCTTAGTATATCATTTAGGAGGAAACTCAGCTAAGTATAGGACATTTTTTATTAATTGGGCCATTTTGGAGCTAATTTAGCTTACTATGTCATTTACAAGGAAACTAAGCTAACTATATTCCATTTTAGAGCTAACTTTGGTAAAAACATGTCATTTAGGAGGTAACAATATGCCACTTTGGGGCTAACTAAGCTAAGTATAGGGCATTTTTAATAAAACAGGCCATTTTGGAGCTATTTTCGCTTACTATGTCATTTAGGAGGAAACTAAGCTAACTATATGTTATTTTAGACCTAACTTTGGTAAAAACAGGTCATTTACGAGCTAACCATGTTTATTATGCCATTTTGGAGCTAACTAAGGTAAGTATAGGGCATTTAATAGCTAAGTTAGGTACAATAGGTCATTTTGGAGCTAGGTAATCTTATTATGTCATTTAGGAGAGAACTAAGTGAAGTATAGGGCATTTTAGATAAAATAGACCATTTTGGAGCTAGTCTAGCTTAGTATGTCATTTAGGAGGAATCTAGGCTAAGTATAGGCCATTTGAGACTAAATAACCCATTTTGGATCTATTTTCGCTGACTATGTCATTTAGGAGGAAACTAAGCTAAATATACGACATTTTTTATAAAATAGGCCATTTTGGAACTATTTTAGCGTATTATGTCATTTAGGCGGAAACTAAGCTAACTATATTTCATTTTAGAGCTAATTTTGGTAAAAACAGGTCATTTAGGAGCAAACCATGCTTATTATGCCATTTTATAGCTAACTAATCCAGGTATAGGGCATTTAATAGGTAAGATAGGTACAAAAGGTTATTTTGGAACTAGGTAAGCTTATTATGTCATTTAGGAGAGAACTAAGCTAAGTATAGAGCATTTTTGATAAAATAGGCCATTTTGGAGCTAATTTAGCTTACTATGTCATTGTGGAGCTAACTAAGGTAACTATAGGCCATTTTTGATAAAATAGTCCGTTTTGGAGCTAATTTAGCTTACTATGTAATTTAGGAGCTAAATTAGCTCCAATAGGTCATTTAGGAGCTAACTTTGGTAAAAACAGGTCATTCAGGAGGTAACAATATGCCATTTTGGGGCTAACTAAGCTAAGTATAGGACATTTTTAATAAAACAGGCCATTTTGGAGATATTTTAGATTATTATGTCATTTAGGAGGAAACTAAGCTCACTATATGTCATTTTAGACCTAACTTTGGTAAAAACAGGTCATTTAGGAGCTAACCATGTTTATTATGCCATTTTGGAGCTAACTAAGCTAAGTATAGGGCATTTAATAGCTAAGTTAGGTACAATAGGTCATTTTGGAGCTAGGTAATCTTATTATGTCATTTAGGAGAGAACTAAGCGAGGTATAGGGCATTTTAGATAAAATAGACCATTTTGGAGCTAGTCGAGCTTACTATGTCATTTAGGAGGAATCTAAGCTAAGTATAGGCCATTTGAGACTAAATAACGCATTTTGGAGCTATTTTCGCTTACTATGTCATTTAGGAGGAAACTAAGCTAAGTATACGACATTTTTTATAAAATAGGCCATTTTGGAACAATTTTAGCTTATTATGTCATTTAGGAGGAAACTAAGCTAACTATATGTCATTTTAGAGCTAACTTTGGTAAAAATAGGCCATTTAGGAGCAAACCATGCTTATTATGCCATTTTGTAGCTAACTAATCTAGGTATAGGGCATTTAATAGCTAAGATAGGTACAATAGGTTATTTTGGAGCTAGGTAAGCTTAATATGTCATTTAGGAGAGAACTAAGCTAAGTATAGGGCATTTTTGATAGAATAGGCCATCTTGGAGCTAATTTCGCTTAGTATGTCATTTTGGAGCTAACTAAGGTAACTATAGGCCATTTTTGATCAAATAGGCCGTTTTGGAGCTAATTTAGCTTACTATGTAATTTAGGAGCTAAATTAGCTCCAATAGGTCATTTAGGAGCTCACTTTGGTAAAAACAGGTCATTTAGGAGGTAACAACATGCCATTTTGGGGCTAACTACGCTAAGTATAGGACATTTTTAATAAAACAGGCCATTTTGGAGATATTTTAGATTATTATGTCATTTAGGAGGAAACTAAGCTAACTATATGTCATTTTAGACCTAACTTTGGTAAAAACCGGTAATTTACGAGCTAACCATGTTTATTATGCCATTTTGGAGCTAACTAAGCTAAGTATACGGCATTTAATAGCTAAGTTAAGTACAATAGGTCATTTTGGAGCTAGGTAATCTTATTATGTCATTTAGGAGAGAACTAAGCGAAGTATAGGGCATTTTAGATAAAATAGACCATTTTGGAGATAGTCTAGCTTACTATGTCATTTAGGAGGAATCTAAGCTAAGTATAGGCCATTTGAGACTAAATAACCCATTTTGGAGCTATTTTCGCTTATTATGTCATTTAGGAGGAAACTAAGCTAAGTATACGACTTTTTTTAAACAATTGGCCATTTTGGAACTACTTTAGCTTATTATGTCATTTAGGAGCAAGATAAGCTAACTATATGTCATTTTAGAGCTAACTTTGGTAAAAACAGGTCATTTAGGAGCAAACCATGCTTATTATGCCATTTTGTAGCTAACTAATCTAGGTATAGGGCATTTAATAGGTAAGATAGGCACAATAGGTTATTTTGGAGCTAGGTAAGCTTATTATGTCATTTAGGAGAGAACTAAGCTAATTATAGGGAATTTTTGATAAAATATGCCATTTTGGAGCTAATTTAGCTTACTATGTCATTCAGGAGGAAACTAAGCTAAGTATAGACCATTTTTGATAAAATAGGCCATTTTGGAGTTATTTTAGCTTACTATGTAATTTAGGAGGAAACTAAGCTAACTATATGTCATTCTAGAGCTAACCATACTAATTATGCCATTTTGGAGCTAACTAAGCTAAGTATAGGGCATTTTTGATAAAATGGGCCGTTTTGGAGCTAATTTAGCTTACTATGTCATTTAGGAGGAAACTATCCTAAGTATAGGACATTTTAGATTAAATAGCACAGTTTGGAGCTATTTTCGCTTACTATGTCATTTAGGAGGAAACTAAGCTAAGTATAGGACATTTTTTATTAATTGGGCCATTTTGGAGCTAATTTAGGTTACTATGTCATTTACGAGGAAACTAAGCTAACTATATGTCATTTTAGAGCTAACTTTGGTAAAAACAGGTCATTTAGGAGCAAACCATGCTTATTATGCCATTTTGTAGCTAACTAAGCTAAGTATAGGGCATTTAATAGCTAAGTTAGGTACAATAGGTCATTTTTGAGCTAGGTAATCTTATTATGTCATTTAGGAGAGAACTAAGCGAAGGATAGGGCATTTTAGATAAAATAGGCCATTTTGGAGCTAGTCTAGCTTACTATGTCATTGAGGAGGAATCTAAGCTAAGTATAGGACATTTGAGATTAAATAACCCATTTTGGAGCTATTTTCGCTTACTATGTCATTTAGGAGGAAACTAAGCTAAGTATACGACATTTTTTATGAAATAGGCCATTTTGGAGCTAATTTAGCTTACTATGTCATTTACAAGGAAACTAAGCTAACAATATGTCATTTTAGAGTTAACTTTGGTAAAAACAGGTCATTTAGGAGCTAACCATGTTTATTATGCCATTTTGGAGCTAATTAAGCTAAGTATAGGGCATTTAATAGCTAAGTTATGTATAATAGGTCATTTTGGAGCTAGGTAATCTTATTATGTCATTTAGGAGAGAACTAAGCGAAGTATAGGGCATTTTGGATAAAATAGACCATTTTGGAGCTAGTTTAGCTTACTATGTCATTTAGGAGGAATCTAAGCTAAGTATAGGACATTTGAGATTAAATAACCCATTTTGTAGCTATTTTCGCTTACTATGTCATTTAGGAGGAAACTAAGCTATGTATATGACATTTTTTATAAAATAGGCCATTTTGGAACTATTTTAGCTTATTATGTCATTTAGGACGAAACTAAGCTAACTATATGTCATTTTAGAGCTAACTTTGGTAAAAACCGGTCATTTAGGAGCAAACCATGCTTATTATGCCATTTCGTAGCTAACTAATCTAGGTATAGGGCATTTGTTGGGGAACGTCGCATGGGAAACAAAAATTTTCCTACGCACACGCAAACCTATCCATGGTGATGAGCATCTACGAGAGGGAGAGTGGATCTACATACCCTTGTAGATCGCTAAGCGGGAAGCGTTAAGAAACGCGGTTGGTGTAGTCGAACATCTTCGCGATCCAAATCGCCGAGCGTCCCGCGATCTCATCACGATCCGTCCCGCGATCCAATCACGATACGTCCCGTGAACTCATCACGATCCGTCCCGCGATCTCATCACGATCCGTCTCACGATCTTGATCACGATCTGTCCCGCGAACTCATCACGATCCGTTCCACGATCTCATCACGAACCGTCTCGCGATCTCGATCACGGTCCTTCCGATCTAGCGCCGAACGGACGGCACCTCCGCGTTCAGCACACGTGCAGCTTGATGACGATCTCCACCGTCTTGATCCAGCAAGAGGAGGTGGATAGGAGAGAGAGTTCACCGGCAGCGTGACGGCGCTCCGGTGATGGTGGTGGAGCAATTCCGGCAGGGCTTCGCCTAAGCGCTGCGGAAAACCGATCTAGAGGAGAAACTGTGCACCGGTGAAACGGGTAGCACGTGGCCGGAAATTCTGTCCAAAAACCACCCAATCCACTAGTATATATAGGAGGAGAGGAGAGGAGAGGCAGCCAAGGCCTTTGGGTCGGCCGAAATAGGAGGTGGGAAGAAATCCTACTTCACCTCCAATCCTAGTTGGAGTAGGATTGCCTCCTATTGGCTGATTTTCCACTTTTTGCTTTAGGACTTTCTCTCCTGCGCCATGGGCCTTTGTGGCTGTTTTCCCAGCCCACTAAGGGCTGGTTATTATTCTCCCACAGCCCATGGACCTCTTGGGGTCGAAATACCCCTCCCGGAGGCCTCCCGGTACACTACCGGCACTCCCGGTACACTACCGGCACTCCCGGTACACTACCGATGAGCCCGAAACTTTTCCGGAAACCAAACTGGGACTTCCTATATATGAATCTTTACCTCCGGACCATTCCGGAGCTCCTCGTGATGTCCGGGATCTCATCCGGGACTCCGAACAACCTTCGGTCACCACCATACATAACTCTACACTACCGAAACGTCACCGAACCTTAAGTGTGCAGACCCTGCGGGTTCGAGAACTATGTAGACATGACCGAGACACCTCTACGGTCAATAACCAATGGCGGGACCTGGACGTCCACATTGGTTCCTACATATTCTACGAAGATCTTTATCGGTCGAACCTCTATGTCAAGGATTCAGTTAATCCCGTATATCGTTCCCTTTGTTCTTCGGTATGTTACTTGCCCGAGATTCGATCGTCGGTATCTCCATACCTAGTTCAACCTCGTTACCGGCAAGTCTCTTTACTCGTTCCGTAATACAAGATCCCGCAACTAACAATTAGTCACATTGCTTGCAAGGCTTATTGTGATGTTGCATTACCGAGTGGGCCCCGAGATACCTCTCCGTTACACGGAGTAACAAATCCCAGTCTCGATCCATGCCAACTCAACAAACACCATCGGAGATACCTGTAGAGCACCTTTATAGTCACCCAGTTACGTTGCGACGTTTGATACACACAAGGCACTCCTCCGATATCCGTGAGTTGCATGATCTCATGGTCATAGGAACATATACTTGACATGCAGAAAACAGTAGCAATAAACTGAAACGATCATATGCTATGTTTGTAGTTTGGGTCTTATCCATCACATCATTCTCCTAATGATGTGATCCCGTTATCAAATGACATCTCATGTCCATGGCTAGGAAACCTTAACCATCCTTTGATCAACGAGCTAGTCTACTAGAGGCATACTAGGGACATGGTGTTGTCTATGTATCCACACATGTATCTGAGTTTCCGATCAATACAATTATAGCATGGATAATAAACGATTATCATGAACAAGGAAATATGATAATAACTAATCTATTATTGCCTCTAGGGCATATTTCCAACAGTCTCCCACTTGCACTAGAGTCAATAATCTAGTTCACATCACCATGTGATTCGCATTGTTATGAATCTAACACCCAATGAGTTTTGGGGCTCGATCATGCTTTGCATGTGAGAGAGGTCTTATAGTCAACGGGTCTGCGATATTCAGATCCGTGTGTACTTTGCAAATCTCTATGTCAAACCGTAAACACTGCTACCACACTCCACTTGGTACTATTTCCAAATGGCCGCTCCACTATACGTATCCAGATTGCTACTACTAGTCATCTGGATAGGTGTTAAAGCTTGCATCGACGTAACTCTTTACGACGAACTCTTTATCACCTCCATAATCAAGAAACATTTCCTTAGTACTCTGGTTACTAAGGATAATTCCGACCGCTGTCCAGTGATCCACTCCTGGACCACTCTTGTACCCCCTGATAGACTCGTGGCAAGGCACACATAGGTGCGGTACACAGCATGGCATAATATAGAGCCTATGGCTAAGGCATAGGGGACGACATTCATCCTTTCTCTTTCTTCTGCCGTTGTCGAGCTTTGAGTCTCACTCAACTTCACACCTTACAAATCAGACGAGAACTATTTCTCTGGCTGATCCATTTTGAACTCTTTCAAAATCTTGTCAAGGTATGCACTCATTGAAAGTCTCATCAAGCATCTTGATCTATCTCTATAGATTTTGATGCTCAACAATTAGGTAGCTTTATCCAGGTCTTCATTTGAAAAACACTTTTCAAACAACCTTTTATGCCTTCCAGAAATTCTACATTATTTCCGATCAACAATATGTCAACCACATATACTTATCAGAAACTCTATAGTGCTCCCACTCACTTTATTGCAAATACAAGTTTCTCGTAAACTTTGTATAAACTACAAAAACTTTGATCACCTCATCAAAGTGTATATTCCAACTCCGAGATGCTTGCTTCAGTCCATAGAAGGATCACTGAAGCTCTCTCATCTTTTAGCATCCTTAGGACTGACAAAACCTTCTGGTTGTATCACATACAACCTTTCCTTAAGTAAACCGTTAAGGAAACGACGTTTTGACATCCATCTGCCAGATTTCGTAATTGAAAATGCAGCAACTGCTAACATAATTCCAACAGACTTTTAGCATCGCTACGAGTGAGAAAGCCTCCTCGCAGTCAACTCCTTGAACTTGTCACAAACAACTTTGCAACAAGTCGAGCTTTACAAATGGTGACATTCACCATCAGTGTCTGTCTTCATTCTAAAGGTCCATTTGTACTCAACGACCTGCCGTCTAACGAGCAAGTCTACCAAAGTCTATACTTGGTTTTCATAAATGGATCCTATCTCGGATTTCATGGTCTCTAACCATTTGTCGGAATCCGGGCCCATCATCGCTTCTCCATAGCTCGTAGGTTCATCGCTGTCCAACAACATGACCTCGAAGACAGGGTTGTCGTACCGCTTAGGAGCAGTACACATCCTTGTCGACCCACGAAGTTCGATAGTAACTTGATCCTGAAGCTTCATGATCATCATCATTAACTTCCTCTTCAACTAACGTAGGCTTCACAGAAACATCTTTCTGCGCTGCGCTACTCTCTGGTTGAACAAAGGTTTAACAACCTCATCAAGTTCTATCTTCCTCCCACTCAATTCTTTCGAGAGAAACCTTTCCTCGAGAAAGGATCCGTTTTAGTAACAACCACTTTGCACTCGGATCTGAGATAGAAGGTTCACCCAACTGATCTTAGGGTATTCTATGAAGATGCATTTGTCCGCCTTGGGTTCGACCTCATTAGGTGAAAACATTTTTCACAAAAGTGCCGCAGCCCCAAGTATTAAGAAACGACAGCTTAGGTTTCTATCAAACCATAATTCATATGGTGTCATCTCAACGGATTTAGATGGTGCCCTATTTAAAGTGAATGTAGTTGTCTCTAATGCATAACCCCAAAATTATAGTAGTAAAACGACAAGAGACATCATAGCACGCACCATGTCCAATAGAGCATAACTATGATGTTCGGACACACCATCACACTATGGTGTTCCAGGTGGCGTTTAGTTGTGAAACAACTTTCACATTGTCTTAAGTTGTATGCCAAACTCGTGACTCAGATATTCACCTCCACGATCATATCGCAGTCATTTTTATCTTCTTCTCACGATGATCTTTAAACTTCACTCTGAATTTGCTTGAACCTTTCAAACGATTCAGACTTGTGTTTCATTAAGTAAATATACACTATATCTACTCAAATCATCAGTGAAGGTAAGAAAATAACGATATCCACTGCACACTACAAGACTCACTAGATTGCATACATCAACATGTATCATTTCCAATGAATCACTTGCCCGCTCCATCCAACGGGGTCCTTTAGTCATCTTGCCCAAGAGGCATGGTTCGCATGTCTCAACCGATTCGAAATCGAATGAGTCCAAATATCCATCAGCATGGAGTTTCTACATGCGCTTTATACCAATATGACATTTAGCGGCAGTGCCACAAGTATGTGGTACTATCATTATTAACTTTGTATCTTTTGACATCAATGTTATGAACATGTGTAATACTACGATCAAGATTTCAACAAACCATTCTCACTGGGTGCATGACCATTGAAGGTATTATTCATGTAAACAGAATAACCATTATTCTCTAACTTAAATGAATAACCGTATTGCAACAAACATGATCTAATCATGTTCATGCTCAACGCAAAACACCAAATAACATTTATTTAGGTTCGTCACTAATCCTGAAGGTAGAGAGAGCGTGCGATGTTGATCATATCAACCTTGGAAACACTTCCAACACATATCGTCACCTCACCCTTAGCTAGTTCTCCGTTTATTCCGTAGCTTTTATTTCGAGTTACTAACATTTAGCAACCGAACCGGTATCCAATACCCAGGTGCTACTAAGAGTACTAGCAAGGTACACATTAGTAACTCGTATATCAAATATACTTCTATCAATGTTGCCAGCCTTCTTATCTACCAAGTATCTAGGGTTGTTCCGCTTCAGCGACCTCTCACCTCATAATAGAAGCACTTAGTCTCGGGTTTGAGTTCAACTTTGGGTTGCTTCACTGGAGCAGCAACTGACTTGCTATCCATGAAGTTTCCCTCCTTGATCTTGCCCTTTTCGAAACTAGTGGTTTGATTAACCATCAACACTTGACGCTCCTTCTTGATTTCTACCTTCGCGGTGTCAAACATCGCGAACAGCTCAGGGATCAATACTTCTATCCCTGGTGTATTATAGTTCATCACTTAAGTTCTAGTAGCTTTAGTGACAGTGACTTGGAGAACTATATCAATCACTATCTTATCTGGAAGATCAACTCCCACTTGATTCAAGCGATTGTAGTACCCAGACAATCTGAGTACATGCTCAACGATTGAGCTATTCTCCTTCATCTTACAGGCAAAGAATCTTGTTGGAGATCTCATATCTCGCAACACAGGCACGAGCCTGAGATCACAATCTCTGCCCCTAGAACATCTCATATGTTCCGTGACGTTCAAAACGTTTCGGAGCCTCAATTCTAAGCCGTAATGCATGACGCACAAAACTATCAAGTAGTCATCGAAACGTGCCTGTCAGATGTTCACAACATCTATAGACGACGCTAGAGGGGGTGGCGCACCGAGCGGTGCATTAAGGACATAAGCCTTCTGTGCAGCAATGAGGACAATCCTCAGATCACGGACCCAGTCCGCAATATTGCTACCAACATCTTTCAATTCTATTTCTCTAGGAACATATAAAAATACAAGGGAGCCACAATGCGAGCTAGTAATCTACAACATAATTTGCAAAGACACTTTGACTATGTTCATGATAATGAGTTCAATTAATCATATTACTTAAGAACTCCCACTCAAATTGACATCCCTCCGATCATTCGAGTGATACATGATCCAAATTCACCAACTCAAGTCCGATCATCACGTGAGTTGAGGTGGCTGCAATGGTGAACATCATTATGTTGATCATATCTACTATATGACTCATGTTCGACCTTTCGGTCTCTCGTGTTCCGAGGCCATGTCTGTACATGCTAGGCTCGTCAAGTTTAACCCGAGTGTTCTGCGCGTGCAAATCTGGCTTGCACCCGTTGTATGTGAACGTAGAGTCTATCACACCCGATCATCACGTGGTGTCTCAACACGACGAACTTTCGCAACGGTGCACACTCGGGGAGAACACAGTTCATCTTGAAATTCAAGTGAGGGATCACCTTATAATGCTACCGCCGTACTAAGCAAAACAAGGTGCATAAAAGGATTAACATCTCATGCAATTCATAAGTGACATGATATGGCCATGAACTTGTGTTTAAGATCTCCATCTTCGAAACACCGGCATGATCTCCATCGTCACCGGCACAACACCATGATCTCCATCATCTTGATCTCCATCAATGTGTTGCCATTGGGGTTGTCACGCCCTGCATGCTTCTACTACTATTGCTACCGTAGCGATAAAGTAAAGCATTACATAGCGCTTAATGATTGACACGCAGGTCATACAATAATTAAAGACAACCCTATGGCTCCTGCCGGTTGCCGTACTCATCGACATGCAAGTCGTGATAATCTATACATCACATGATCATCTCATACATCACATATATCTCATCATGTAATTGGCCATATCACATCACAACATACCCTGCAAAAACAAGTTAGACGTCCTCTAATTGTTGTTGCATATTTTACGTGGCTGCTATGGGTATCTAGCAAGAACGATTCTCACCTACGCATAAACCACAACGGTGATACACTAGTTTGCTTTTCAACCTTCTCAAGGACCGCCTTTGTCGAATCCGATCCAACTAAAGTGAGAGAAACTGTCACCCGCAAGCCATCTAGGCAACAAGTTGCGTCGAGGGAACCGGTCTCTCGTAAGCGTACGAGTAATGTTGGTCTGGGCCGCTTCATCTCACAATCCCGCTGAACCAAAATACGACCAAGGGAGGAAGCAATCTAAGCATCAACGCCCACAAACCTTTTGTGTTCTACTCGAGATCTCATCGAACCATCAACCTAGCTCTGATACCACTGTTGGGGAACGTCGCATGGGAAACAAAAATTTTCCTACGCACACGCAAACCTATCCATGGTGATGAGCATCTACGAGAGGGAGAGTGGATCTACATACCCTTGTAGATCGCTAAGCGGGAAGCGTTAAGAAACGCGGTTGGTGTAGTCGAACATCTTCGCGATCCAAATCGCCGAGCGTCCCGCGATCTCATCACGATCCGTCCCGCGATCCAATCACGATACGTCCCGTGAACTCATCACGATCCGTCCCGCGATCTCATCACGATCCGTCTCACGATCTTGATCACGATCTGTCCCGCGAACTCATCACGATCCGTTCCACGATCTCATCACGAACCGTCTCGCGATCTCGATCACGGTCCTTCCGATCTAGCGCCGAACGGACGGCACCTCCGCGTTCAGCACACGTGCAGCTTGATGACGATCTCCACCGTCTTGATCCAGCAAGAGGAGGTGGATAGGAGAGAGAGTTCACCGGCAGCGTGACGGCGCTCCGGTGATGGTGGTGGAGCAATTCCGGCAGGGCTTCGCCTAAGCGCTGCGGAAAACCGATCTAGAGGAGAAACTGTGCACCGGTGAAACGGGTAGCACGTGGCCGGAAATTCTGTCCAAAAACCACCCAATCCACTAGTATATATAGGAGGAGAGGAGAGGAGAGGCAGCCAAGGCCTTTGGGTCGGCCGAAATAGGAGGTGGGAAGAAATCCTACTTCACCTCCAATCCTAGTTGGAGTAGGATTGCCTCCTATTGGCTGATTTTCCACTTTTTGCTTTAGGACTTTCTCTCCTGCGCCATGGGCCTTTGTGGCTGTTTTCCCAGCCCACTAAGGGCTGGTTATTATTCTCCCACAGCCCATGGACCTCTTGGGGTCGAAATACCCCTCCCGGAGGCCTCCCGGTACACTACCGGCACTCCCGGTACACTACCGGCACTCCCGGTACACTACCGATGAGCCCGAAACTTTTCCGGAAACCAAACTGGGACTTCCTATATGAATCTTTACCTCCGGACCATTCCGGAGCTCCTCGTGATGTCCGGGATCTCATCCGGGACTCCGAACAACCTTCGGTCACCACCATACATAACTCTACACTACCGAAACGTCACCGAACCTTAAGTGTGCAGACCCTGCGGGTTCGAGAACTATGTAGACATGACCGAGACACCTCTACGGTCAATAACCAATGGCGGGACCTGGACGTCCACATTGGTTCCTACATATTCTACGAAGATCTTTATCGGTCGAACCTCTATGTCAAGGATTCAGTTAATCCCGTATATCGTTCCCTTTGTTCTTCGGTATGTTACTTGCCCGAGATTCGATCGTCGGTATCTCCATACCTAGTTCAACCTCGTTACCGGCAAGTCTCTTTACTCGTTCCGTAATACAAGATCCCGCAACTAACAATTAGTCACATTGCTTGCAAGGCTTATTGTGATGTTGCATTACCGAGTGGGCCCCGAGATACCTCTCCGTTACACGGAGTAACAAATCCCAGTCTCGATCCATGCCAACTCAACAAACACCATCGGAGATACCTGTAGAGCACCTTTATAGTCACCCAGTTACGTTGCGACGTTTGATACACACAAGGCACTCCTCCGATATCCGTGAGTTGCATGATCTCATGGTCATAGGAACATATACTTGACATGCAGAAAACAGTAGCAATAAACTGAAACGATCATATGCTATGTTTGTAGTTTGGGTCTTATCCATCACATCATTCTCCTAATGATGTGATCCCGTTATCAAATGACATCTCATGTCCATGGCTAGGAAACCTTAACCATCCTTTGATCAACGAGCTAGTCTACTAGAGGCATACTAGGGACATGGTGTTGTCTATGTATCCACACATGTATCTGAGTTTCCGATCAATACAATTATAGCATGGATAATAAACGATTATCATGAACAAGGAAATATGATAATAACTAATCTATTATTGCCTCTAGGGCATATTTCCAACAGCATTTAATAGCTAAGATAGGTACAATAGGTTATTTTGGAGCGATGTAAGCTTATTATGTCATTAAGGAGAGAACTAAGCTAAGTATAGGGCATTTCTAATAAAATAGGCCATTTTGGAGCTAATTTAGCTTACTATGTCATTTAGGAGGAAACTAAGCTAAGTATAGGAGTTTTTTGATAAAATAGGCCATTTTGGAGTTATTTTAGCTTACTATGTCATTTAGGAGGAAACTAAGCTAACTATATGTCATTTTAGAGCTAACTTTGGAAAAAACATTTTATTTAGGAGCTAACCATGTTTATTATGCCATTTTGGAGGTAACTAAGCTAACTATAGGGCATTTAATATCTAAGTTAGGTACAATAGGTCATTTTGGAGCTAGGTAATCTTATTATGTCACTTAGGAGAGAACTAAGCGAAGTATAGGGCATTTCTGATAAAATAGGCCATTTTGGAGCTAATTTAGCTTACTATGTCATTTAGGAAGAAACTAAGCTAAGTATAGGACTTTTTTGATAAAATAGGCCATTTTGGAGTTAGTTTAGCTTACTATGTAATTTAGGAGGAAGCTAAGCTAACTATATGTCATTCTAGAGCTAACTATACTAATTATGCCATTTTGGAGCTAACTAAACTAAGTATAGGGAATTTTTGATAAAATGGGCCATTTTGGAGTTAATTTAGCTTACTATGTCATTTAGAAGGAAACTAAGCTAAGTATAGGACATTTTTGATAAAATTGGCCATTTTGGAGCAAATTTAGCTTACTATGTCATTTAGGAGGAAACTATGCTAAGTATAGGACATTTTAGATTGAATAGCCTATTCTTGAGCTATTTTCGCTAACTATACCATTTAGGAGGAAACTAAGCTAAGTATAGGACATTTTTAATAAAATAGGCCATTTTGGAGCTAATTTAGCTTGCTATGTCATTTTGGAGCAAACTAAGGTAACTATAGGTCATTTTCGATAAAATAGGCCGTTTTGGAGCTAATTTAGCTTACGATGTCATTTTGGAGCTAACTAAGGTAACTATAGGTCATTTTTGATAAAATAGGCCATTTTGGAGCTAATTTAGCTTACTATGTCATTTAGGAGGAAACTATGCTAAGTATAGGACATTTTTGATGGAAGAGGCCATTTTGTAGCTAATTTAGCATACTATGTCATTTAGGAGGAAACTAAGCTAAGTATAGGACATTTTGATAAAATAGGCCATTTTGGAGTTATTTTAGCTTACCATGTAATTTAGGAGGAAACTACGCTAACTATATGTTATTCTAGAGCTAACTATACTAATTATGCCATTTTGGAGCTAACTAAGCTAAGTATGGGACATTTTTGATAAAATGGGCCATTTTGGAGTTAATTTAGCTTACTATGTCATTTAGGCGGAAACTAAGCTAAGTATAGGACATTTTTGATATAATAGGCCATTTTGGAGCTATTTAGCTTACTATGTCATTTAGGAGGAAATTCTGCTAAGTATAGGACATTTTAGATTAAATAGCGCAGTTTGGAGCTATTTTCGCTTACTAGGTCATTTAGGAGGAAACTAAGCTAAGTATAGGACATTTTTTATTAATTGGGCCATTTTGGAGCTAATTTAGCTTACTATGTCATTTACAAGGAAACTAAGCTAACTATATGTCAGTTTAGAGCTAACTTTGGTAAAAACAGGTCATTTAGGAGCTAACCATGTTTATTATGCCATTTTGGAGCTAACTAAGCTAAGTATAGGGCATTTAATAGCTAAGTTAGGTACAATAGGTCATTTTGGAGCTAGGTAATCTTGTTATGTCATTTAGGAGAGAACTAAGCGAAGTATAGGGCATTTTAGATAAAATAGACCATTTTGGAGCTAGTCTAGCTTACTATGTCATTTAGGAGGAATCTAAGCTAAGTATAGGACATTTGAGATTAAATAACCCATTTTGGAGCTATTTTCGCTTACTATGTCATTTAGGAGGAAACTAAGCTAAGTATACGACATTTTTTATAAAATAGGCCATTTTGGAACTATTTTAGCTTATTATGTCATTTAGGAGCAAACTAAGATAACTATATGTCATTTTAGAGCTAACTTTGGTAAAAACAGGTCATGTAGGAGCAAACCATGCTTATTATGCCATTTTGTAACTAACTAATGTAGGTATAGGGCATTTAATAGCTAAGATAGGTACAATAGGTTATTTTGGAGCTAGGTAAGCTTATTATGTGATTTAGGAGAGAACTAAGCTAAGTATAGGGCATTTTTGATAAAATAGGACATTTTGGAGCTAATTTAGCTTACTATGTCATTTAGGAGGAAACTAAGCTAAGTATAGGACTTTTTTGATAAAATACGACATTTTGGAGTTATTTTTGCTTACTATGTAATTTAGGAGGAAACTAAGCTAACTATATGTCATTCTAGAGCTAACTATACTAATTATGCCATTTTGGAGCTAACTAAACTAAGTATAGGGAATTTTTGATAAAATGGGCCATTTTGGAGCTAATTTAGCTTACTATGTCATTTAGCAGGAAAGTAAGGTAAGTATAGGACATTTTTGATAAAATAGGCCATTTTGGAGCTAATTTAGCTTACTATGTCATTTAGGAGGAAACTATGGTAAGTATAGGACATTTTAGATTAAATAGGCCATTCTGGAGCTTATTTCGCTTACTATGTCATTTAGGAGGAAACTAAGCTAAGTATAGGAAATTTTTAATAAAATAGTCCATTTTGGAGCTATTTTAGCTTATTATGTCATTCAGGGGGAAACTAAGCTAACTATATGTCATTTGAGAGCTAACTTTGGTAAAAAGCAGGTCATTTAGGAGCAAACCATGCTTATTATGCCATTTAGGAGAGAACTAACCTAAGTATAGGGCTTTTTTGATAAAATAGGCCATTTTGGAGCTAATTTAGCTTACTATGTCATTTAGGAGGAAACTAAGCTAAGAATAGGACATTTTTGATAAAATTGGCCATTTTGGAACAAATTTAGCTTACTATGTCATTTAGGAGGAAACTAAGATAAGTATAGACCATTTTTGATAAAATAGGCCATTTTGAAGTTATTTTAGCTTACTATGTAATTTAGGAGGAAACTAAGCTAACTGTATGTCATTCTAGAGCTAACTATACTAATTATGCCATTTTGGAGCTAACTAAGCTAAGTATAGGGCATTTTTGATAAATTGGGCAATTTTGGACATAATTTAGCTTACTATGTCATTCCGGAGGAAACTAAGCTAATTATAGGACATTTTTGATAAAATAGGCCATTTTGGAGCTATTTAGCTTACTATGTCATTTCGGAGGAAACTATGCTAAGTATAGGACATTTTAGATTAAATATCCCAGGTTGGAGCTATTTTCGCTTACTATGTCATTTAGGAGGAAACTAAGCTAAGGATAGGATATTTTTTATTAATTAGGCCATTTTGGAGCTAATTTAGCTTACTATGTCATTTACGAGGAAACTAAGCTAACTATATGTCATTTTAGAGCTAACTTTGGTAAAACAGGTCATTTGCGAGCTAACTATGCTTATTATGCCATTTTGGAACTAACTAAGCTAAGTATAGGGCATTTAATAGCTAAGTTAGGTACAATAGGTCATTTTGGAGCTAGGTAATCTTATTATGTCATTTAGGAGCGAACTAAGCGAAGTATAGGGCATTTTAGATAAAATAGACCATTTTGGAGCTACTTTAGCTTACTATGTCATTTAGGAGGAATCTAAGCTATGTATAGGCCATTTGAGACTAAATAAGCCATTTTGGAGCTATTTTCGCTTACTATATCATTTAGGAGGAAAGTAAGCTAAGTATACGACATTTTTTTAAAAATAGGCCATTTTGGAACTATTTTGGCTTATTATGTCATTTTGGAGGAAGATAAGCTAACTATATGTTATTTTAGAGCTAACTTTGGTAAAAGCAGGTCATTTAGGAGCAAACCATGCTTATTATGCCATTTTGTAGCTAATTAATCTAGGTGTAGGGCATTTAATAGGTAAGATAGGTACAATAGGTTATTTTGGAGCTAGGTAAGCTTATTACGTCATTTAGGAGAGAACTAAGCTAAGTATAGGGATTTTTTGATAAAATAGGCCATTCTGGAGCTAATTTAGCTTACTATGTCATTTAGGAGGAAACTATGGTAAGTATAGGACATTTTAGATTAAATAGGCCATTCTGGAGCTATTTTCGCTTACTATGTCATTTAGGAGGAAATTAAGCTAACTATAGGACATTTTTAATAAAATAGTCCATTTTGGAGCTATTTTAGCTTATTATGTCATTCAGGGGGAAACTAAGCTAACTATATGTCATTTGAGAGCTAACTTTGGTAAAAAGCAGGTCATTTAGGAGCAAACCATGCTTATTATGCCATTTAGGAGAGAACTAACCTAAGTATAGGGCTTTTTTTGATAAAATAGGCCATTTTGGAGCTAATTTAGCTTACTATGTCATTAGGAGGAAACTAAGCTAAGAATAGGACATTTTTGATAAAATTGGGCATTTTGGAGCAAATTTAGCTTACTATGTCATTTAGGAGGAAACTAAGATAAGTATAGACCATTTTTGATAAAATAGGCCATTTTGGAGTTATTTTAGCTTACTATGTAATTTAGGAGGAAACTAAGCTAACTATATGTCATTCTAGAGCTAACTATACTAATTATGCCATTTTGGAGCTAACTAAGCTAAGTATAGGGCATTTTTGATAAATTGGGCCATTTTGGAGATAATTTAGCTTACTATGTCATTTCGGAGGAAACTAAGCTAATTATAGGACATTTTTGATAAAATAGGCCATTTTGGAGCTATTTAGCTTACTATGTCATTTATGAGGAAACTATGCTAAGTATAGGACATTTTAGATTAAATATCCCAGGTTGGAGCTAGTTTCGCTTACTATGTCATTTAGGAGGAAACTAAGCTAAGTATAGGATATTTTTAATTAATTAGGCCATTTTGGAGCTAATTTAGCTTACTATGTCATTTACGAGGAAACTAAGCAAACTATATGTCATTTTAGAGCTAACTTTGGTAAAACAGGTCATTTGCGAGCTAACTATGCTTATTATGCCATTTTGGAGCAAACTACGCGAAGTATAGGGCATTTAATAGCTAAGTTACGTACAATAGGTCATTTTGGAGCTAGCAAATCTTATTATGTCATTTAGGAGCGAACTACGCGAAGTATAGGCCATTTGAGACTAAATAACCCATTTTGGAGCTATTTTCGCTTACTATGTCATTTAGGAGGAAACTAAGCTAAGTGTATGACATTTTTTTAAATTAGTCCATTTTGGAACTATTTTAGCTTATTATGTCATTTTGGAGGAAGATAAGCTAACTATATGTTATTTTAGAGCTAACTTTGGTAAAAACAGGACATTTAGGAGCAAACCATGCTTATTATGCCATTTTGTAGCTAATTAATCGAGGTATAGGGCATTTAATAGGTAAGATAGGTACAATAGGTTATTTTGGAGCTAGGTAAGCTTATTATGTCATTTAGGAGAGAACTAAGCTAAGTATAGGGAATTTTTGATAAAATAGGCCATTTTGGAGCTAATTTAGCTTACTATGTCATTTAGGAGGAAACTAAGCTAAGTATAGGACATTTTTGATAAAATAGGCCATTTTGGAGTTATTTTAGCTTATTATGTAATTTAGGAGGAAAGTAAGCTAACTATATGTCATTCTAGAGCTAACTATACTAATTATGCCATTTTGGAGCTAACTAAGGTAAGTATAGGGCATTTTTGATAAAATGGGCCGTTTTGGAGCTAATTTAGCTTACTATGTCATTTCGGTGGAAACTAAGCTAATTATAGGACATTTTTGATAAAATAGGCCATTTTGGAGCTATTTAGCTTACTATGTCATTTAGGAGGAAACTATCCTAAGTATAGGACATTTTAGATTAAATAGCCCAGTTTGGAGCTATTTTCGCTTACTATGTCATTTAGGAGGAAACTAAGCTAAGTATAGGACATTTTTTATTAATTGGGCCATTTTGGAGCTAATTTAGCTTACTATGTCATTTACAAGGAAACTAAGCTAACTATATGTCAGTTTAGAGCAAACTTTGGTAAAAACAGGTCATTTAGGATCTAACCATGTTTATTATGCCATTTTGGAGCTAACTAAGCTAAGTATAGGGCATTTATTAGCTAATTTAGGTACAATAGGTCATTTTGGAGCTAGGTAATCTTATTATGTCATTTAGGAGAGAACTAAGCGAAGTATAGGGCATTTTAGATGAAATAGACCATTTTGGAGCTAGTCTAGCTTACTATGTCATTTAGGAGGAATCTAAGCTAAGTATAGGACATTTGAGATTAAATAACCCATTTTGGAGCTATTTTCGCTTACTATGTCATTTAGGAGGAAACTAAGCTAAGTATACGACATTTTTTATAAAATAGGCCATTTTGGAACTATTTTAGCTTATTATGTCATTTAGGAGCAAACTAAGCTAACTATATGTCATTTTAGAGCTAACTTTGGTAAAAACAGGTCACTTAGGAGCAAACCATGCTTATTATGCCATTTTGTAACTAACTAATCTAGGTATAGGGCATTTAATAGCTAAGATAGGTACAATAGGTTATTTTGGAGCTAGGTAAGCTTATTATGTCATTTAGGAGAGAACTAAGCTAAGTATAGGGCATTTTTGATAAAATAGGACATTTTGGAGCTAATTGAGCTTACTATGTCATTTAGGAGGAAACTAAGCTAAGTATAGGACTTTTTTGATAAAATACGACATTTTGGAGTTATTTTTGCTTACTATCTAATTTAGGAGGAAACTAAGCTAACTATATGTCATTCTAGAGCTAACTATACTAATTATGCCATTTTGGAGCTAACTAAACTAAGTATAGGGAATTTTTGATAAAATGGGCCATTTTGGAGCTAATTTAGCTTACTATGTCAATTAGCAGGAAACTAAGCTAAGTATAGGACATTTTTGATAAAATAGACCATTTTGGACCTAGTCTAGCTTACTATGTCATTTAGGAGGAATCTAAGCTAAGTATAGGACATTTGAGATTAAATAACCCATTTTGCAGCTATTTTCGCTTACTATGTCATTTAGGAGGAAACTAAGCTAAGTATACGACATTTTTTATAAAATAGGCCATTTTGGAACTATTTTAGCTTCTTATGTCATTTAGGAGCAAACTAAGCTAACTATATGTCATTTTAGAGCTAGCTTTGGTAAAAACAGGTCATTTAGGAGGAAACCATGCTTATTATGCCATTTTGTAACTAACTAATCTAGGTATAGGGCATATAATAGCTAAGATAGGTACAATAGGTTATTTTGGAGCTAGGTAAGCTTATTATGTCATTTAGGAGAGAACTAAGCTAAGTATAGGGCATTTTTGATAAAATTGGCCATTTTGGAGCTAATTTAGCTTACTATGTCATTTAGGAGGAAACTAAGCTAAGTATAGGACTTTTTTGATAAAATAGGACATTTTGGAGTTATTTTTGCTTACTATGTAATTTAGGAGGAAACTAAGCTAACTATATGTCATTCTAGAGCTAACTATACTAATTATGCCATTTTGGAGCTAACTAAACTAAGTATAGGGAATTTTTGATAAAATGGGCCATTTTGGAGCTAATTTAGCTTACTATGTCATTTAGCAGGAAACTAAGCTAAGTATAGGACATTTTTGATAAAATAGGCCATTTTGGAGCTAATTTAGCTTACTATGTCATTTAGGAGGAAACTATGGTAAGTATAGGACATTTTTGATTAAATAGGCCATTATGGAGCTATTTTCGCTTACTATGTCATTTAGGAGGAAACTAAGCTAAGTATAGGACATTTTTAATAAAATAGGCCATTTTGGAGCTATTTTAGCTTATTATGTCATTCAGGGGGAAACTAAGCTAACTATATGTCATTTGAGAGCTAAGTTTGGTAAAAAGCAGGTCATTTAGGAGCAAACCATGCTTATTATGCCATTTAGGAGAGAACTAACCTAAGTATAGGTCTTTTTTTGATAAAATAGGCCATTTTGGAGCTAATTTAGCTTACTATGTCATTTTGGAGGAAACTAAGCTAAGAATAGGACATTTTTGATAAAATTGGCCATTTTGGCGGAAATTTAGCTTACTATGTCATTTAGGAGGAAACTATGCTAAGTATAGGACATTTTAGATTAAATAGCCTATTCTGGAGCTATTTTCACTAACTATGCCATTTAGGAGGAAACTAAGCTAAGTATAGGACATTTTTAATCAAATAGGCCATCTTGGAGCTAATTTAGCTTACTATGCCATTTTGAAGCTAACTAAGGTAACTATAGGTCATTTTCGATAAAATAGGCCGTTTTCGAGCTAATTTAGCTTACTATGTCATTTTGGAGCGAACTAAGGTAACTATTGGTCATTTTTGATAAAATAGGCCGTTTTGGAGCTAATTTAGCTTACTATGTCATTTAGGAGGAAACTATGCTAAGTATAGGACATTTTTGATGGAAGAGGCCATTTTGTAGCTAATTTAGCATACTATGTCATTTAGGAGGAAACTAAGCTAAGTATAGGACATTTTGGTAAAATAGGCTATTTTGGAGTTATTTTAGCTTAATAGGTAATTTAGGAGGAAACTAAGCTAACTATATGTCATTCTAGAGCTAACTATACTAATTATGCCATTTTGGAGCTAACTAAGCTAAGTATAGGGCATTTTTGATAAAATGGGCCATTTTGGAGCTAATTTAGCTTACTATGTCATTTAGGAGGAAACTAAGCTAAGTATAGGACATTTTTGATAAAATAGGCCATTTTGGAGCTATTTAGCTTACTATGTCATTGAGGAGGAAACTCTGCTAAGTATAGGACATTTTTTATTAATTGGGCCATTTTGGAGCTAATTTAGCTTACTATGTCATTTACAAGGAAACTAAGCTAACTATATGTCAGTTTAGAGCTAACTTTGGTAAAAACAGGTCATTTAGGAGCTAACCATGTTTATTATGCCAGTTTGGAGCTAAATAAGCTAAATATAGGGAATTTAATAGCTAAGTTAGGTACAATAGGTCATTTTGGAGCCAGGTAATCTTATTATGTCATTTAGGAGAGAACTAAGCGAAGTATAGGGCATTTTACATAAAATAGACCATTTTGGACCTAGTCTAGATTACTATGTCATTTAGGAGGAATCTAAGCTAAGTATAGGACATTTGAGATTAAATAACCCATTTTGGAGCTATTTTCGCTTACTATGTCATTTAGGAGGAAACTAAGCTAAGTATACGACATTTTTTATAAAATAGGCCATTTTGGAACTATTTTAGCTTATTATGTCATTTAGGAGCAAACTAAGCTAACTATATGTCATTTTAGAGCTAACTTTGGTAAAAACAGGTCACTTAGGAGCAAACCATGCTTATTATGCCATTTTGTAACTAACTAATCTAGGTATAGGGCATTTAATAGCTAAGATAGGTACAATAGGTTATTTTGGAGCTAGGTAAGCTTATTATGTCATTTAGGAGAGAACTAAGCTAAGTATAGGGCATTTTTGATAAAATAGGACATTTTGGAGCTAATTGAGCTTACTATGTCATTTAGGAGGAAACTAAGCTAAGTATAGGACTTTTTTGATAAAATACGACATTTTGGAGTTATTTTTGCTTACTATCTAATTTAGGAGGAAACTAAGCTAACTATATGTCATTCTAGAGCTAACTATACTAATTATGTCATTTTGGAGCTAACTAAACTAAGTATAGGGAATTTTTGATAAAATGGGCCATTTTGGAGCTAATTTAGCTTACTATGTCAATTAGCAGGAAACTAAGCTAAGTATAGGACATTTTTGATAAAATAGACCATTTTGGACCTAGTCTAGCTTACTATGTCATTTAGGAGGAATCTAAGCTAAGTATAGGACATTTGAGATTAAATAACCCATTTTGCAGCTATTTTCGCTTACTATGTCATTTAGGAGGAAACTAAGCTAAGTATACGACATTTTTTATAAAATAGGCCATTTTGGAACTATTTTAGCTTCTTATGTCATTTAGGAGCAAACTAAGCTAACTATACGTCATTTTAGAGCTAGCTTTGGTAAAAACAGGTCATTTAGGAGGAAACCATGCTTATTATGCCATTTTGTAACTAACTAATCTAGGTATAGGGCATATAATAGCTAAGATAGGTACAATAGGTTATTTTGGAGCTAGGTAAGCTTATTATGTCATTTAGGAGAGAACTAAGCTAAGTATAGGGCATTTTTGATAAAATTGGCCATTTTGGAGCTAATTTAGCTTACTATGTCATTTAGGAGGAAACTAAGCTAAGTATAGGACTTTTTTGATAAAATAGGACATTTTGGAGTTATTTTTGCTTACTATGTAATTTAGGAGGAAACTAAGCTAACTATATGTCATTCTAGAGCTAACTATACTAATTATGCCATTTTGGAGCTAACTAAACTAAGTATAGGGAATTTTTGATAAAATGGGCCATTTTGGAGCTAATTTAGCTTACTATGTCATTTAGCAGGAAACTAAGCTAAGTATAGGACATTTTTGATAAAATAGGCCATTTTGGAGCTAATTTAGCTTACTATGTCATTTAGGAGGAAACTATGGTAAGTATAGGACATTTTTGATTAAATAGGCCATTATGGAGCTATTTTCGCTTACTATGTCATTTAGGAGGAAACTAAGCTAAGTATAGGACATTTTTAATAAAATAGGCCATTTTGGAGCTATTTTAGCTTATTATGTCATTCAGGGGGAAACTAAGCTAACTATATGTCATTTGAGAGCTAAGTTTGGTAAAAAGCAGGTCATTTAGGAGCAAACCATGCTTATTATGCCATTTAGGAGAGAACTAACCTAAGTATAGGTCTTTTTTTGATAAAATAGGCCATTTTGGAGCTAATTTAGCTTACTATGTCATTTTGGAGGAAACTAAGCTAAGAATAGGACATTTTTGATAAAATTGGCCATTTTGGCGGAAATTTAGCTTACTATGTCATTTAGGAGGAAACTATGCTAAGTATAGGACATTTTAGATTAAATAGCCTATTCTGGAGCTATTTTCACTAACTATGCCATTTAGGAGGAAACTAAGCTAAGTATAGGACATTTTTAATCAAATAGGCCATCTTGGAGCTAATTTAGCTTACTATGCCATTTTGAAGCTAACTAAGGTAACTATAGGTCATTTTCGATAAAATAGGCCGTTTTCGAGCTAATTTAGCTTACTATGTCATTTTGGAGCGAACTAAGGTAACTATTGGTCATTTTTGATAAAATAGGCCGTTTTGGAGCTAATTTAGCTTACTATGTCATTTAGGAGGAAACTATGCTAAGTATAGGACATTTTTGATGGAAGAGGCCATTTTGTAGCTAATTTAGCATACTATGTCATTTAGGAGGAAACTAAGCTAAGTATAGGACATTTTGGTAAAATAGGCTATTTTGGAGTTATTTTAGCTTAATAGGTAATTTAGGAGGAAACTAAGCTAACTATATGTCATTCTAGAGCTAACTATACTAATTATGCCATTTTGGAGCTAACTAAGCTAAGTATAGGGCATTTTTGATAAAATGGGCCATTTTGGAGCTAATTTAGCTTACTATGTCATTTAGGAGGAAACTAAGCTAAGTATAGGACATTTTTGATAAAATAGGCCATTTTGGAGCTATTTAGCTTACTATGTCATTGAGGAGGAAACTCTGCTAAGTATAGGACATTTTTTATTAATTGGGCCATTTTGGAGCTAATTTAGCTTACTATGTCATTTACAAGGAAACTAAGCTAACTATATGTCAGTTTAGAGCTAACTTTGGTAAAAACAGGTCATTTAGGAGCTAACCATGTTTATTATGCCAGTTTGGAGCTAAATAAGCTAAATATAGGGAATTTAATAGCTAAGTTAGGTACAATAGGTCATTTTGGAGCCAGGTAATCTTATTATGTCATTTAGGAGAGAACTAAGCGAAGTATAGGGCATTTTACATAAAATAGACCATTTTGGACCTAGTCTAGATTACTATGTCATTTAGGAGGAATCTAAGCTAAGTATAGGACATTTGAGATTAAATAACCCATTTTGGAGCTACTTTCGCTTACTATGTCATTTAGGAGGAAACTAAGCTAAGTATACGACATTTTTTATAAAATAGGCCATTTTGGAACTATTTTAGCTTATTATGTCATTTAGGAGCAAACTAAGCTAACTATATGTCATTTTAGAGCTAGCTTTGGTAAAAACAGGTCATTTAGGAGGAAACCATGCTTATTATGCCGTTTTGTAACTAACTAATCTAGGTATAGGGCATATAATAGCTAAGATAGGTACAATAGGTTATTTTGGAGCTAGGTAAGCTTATTATGTCATTTAGGAGAGAACTAAGCTAAGTATAGGGCATTTTTGATAAAATAGGCCATTTTGGAGCTAATTTAGCTTACTATGTCATTTTGGAGGAAACTAAGCTAAGTATAGGACTTTTTTGATAAAATAGGACATTTTGGAGTTATTTTTGCTTACTATGTAATTTAGGAGGAAACTAAGCTAACTATATGTCATTCTAGAGCTAACTATACTAATTATGCCATTTTGGAGCTAACTAAACTAAGTATAGGGAATTTTTGATAAAATGGGCCATTTTGGAGCTAATTTAACTTACTATGTCATTTAGCAGGAAACTAAGCTAAGTATAGGACATTTTTCATAAAATAGGCCATTTTGGAGCTAATTTAGCTTACTATGTCATTTAGGAGGAAACTATGGTAAGTATAGGACATTTTAGATTAAAGAGGCCATTTTGGAGCTATTTTCGTTTACTATGTCATTTAGGAGGAAACTAAGCTAAGTATAGGACATTTTTTATTAATTGGGCCATTTTGGAGCTAATTTAGCTTACTATGTCATTTACAAGGAAACTAAGCTAACTATATGTCAGTTTAGAGCTAACTTTGGTAAAAACAGGTCATTTAGGAGCTAACCATGTTTATTATGCCATTTTGGAGCTAACTAAACTAAGTATAGGGCATTTAATAGCTAAGTTAGGTACAATAGGTCATTTTGGAGCCAGGTAATCTTATTATGTCATTTAGGAGAGAACTAAGCGAAGTATAGGGCATTTTACATAAAATAGACCATTTTGGACCTAGTCTAGCTTACTATGTCATTTAGGAGGAATCTAGGCTAAGTATAGGACATTTGAGATTAAATACCCCATTTTGGAGCTATTTTCGCTTACTATGTCATTTAGGAGGAAACTAAGCTAAGTATACGACATTTTTTTATAAAATAGGCCATTTTGGAACTATTTTAGCTTATTGTGTCATTTACGAGCAAACTAAGCTAACTATATGTCATTTTAGAGCTAGCTTTGGTAAAAACAGGTCATTTAGGAGGGAACCATGCTTATTATGCCATTTTGTAACTAACTAATCTAGGTATAGGGCATATAATAGCTAAGATAGGTACAATAGGTTATTTTGGAGCTAGGTAAGCTTATTATGTCATTTAGGAGAGAACTAAGCTAAGTATAGGGCATTTTTGATAAAATAGGCCATTTTGGAGCTAATTTAGCTTACTATGTCATTTAGGAGGAAACTAAGCTAAGTATAGGACTTTTTTGATAAAATAGGACATTTTGGAGTTATTTTTGCTTACTATGTATTTTAGGAGGAAACTAAGCTAACTATATGTCATTGTAGAGCTAACTATACTAATTATGCCATTTTGGAGCTAACTAAACTAAGTATAGGGAATTTTTGATAAAATGGGCCATTTTGGAGCTAATTTAGCTTACTATGTCATTTAGCAGGAAACTAAGCTAAGTATAGGAAATGTTTCATAAAATAGGCCATTTTGGAGCTAATTTAGCTTACTATGTCATTTAGGAGGAAACTATGGTAAGTATAGGACATTTTAGATTAAATAGGCCATTTTGGAGCTATTTTTGCTTACTATGTCATTTAGGAGGAAACTAAGCTAAGTATAGGACATTTTTTATTAATTGGGCCATTTTGGAGCTAATTTAGCTTACTATGTCATTTACAAGGAAACTAAGCTAACTATATGTCAGTTTAGAGCTAACTTTGGTAAAAACAGGTCATTCAGGAGCTAACCATGTTTATTATGCCATTTTGGAGCTAACTAAGCTAAGTATAGGGCATTTGATAGCTAAGTTAGGTACAATAGGTCATTTTGGAGCCAGGTAATCTTATTATGTCATTTAGGAGAGAACTAAGCGAAGTATAGGGCATTTTACATAAAATAGACCATTTTGGACCTAGTCTAGCTTACTATGTCATTTAGGAGGAATCTAAGCTAAGTATAGGACATTTTAGATTAAATAACCCATTTTGCAGCTATTTTCGCTTACTATGTCATGTAGGAGGAAACTAAGCTAAGTATACGACATTTTTTATAAAATAGGCCATTTTGGAACTATTTTAGCTTCTTATGTCATTTAGGAGCAAACTAAGCTAACTATATGTCATTTTAGAGCTAGATTTGGTAAAAAGGTCATTTAGGAGGAAACCATGCTTATTATGCCATTTTGTAACTAACTAATCTAGGTATAGGGCATATAATAGCTAAGATAGGTACAATAGGTTATTTTGGAGCTAGGTAAGCTTATTATGACATTTAGGAGAGAACTAAGCTAAGTATAGGGCATTTTTGATAAAATAGGCCATTTTGGAGCTAATTTAGCTTACTATGTCATTTAGGAGGAAACTAAGCTAAGTACAGGACTTTTTTGATAAAATAGGACATTTTGGAGTTATTTTTGCTTACTATGTAATTTAGGAGGAAACTAAGCTAACTATATGTCATTCTAGAGCTAACTATACTAATTATGCCATTTTGGAGCTAACTAAACTAAGTATAGGGAATTTTTGATAAAATGGGACATTTTGGAGCTAATTTAGCTTACTATGTCATTTAGCAGGAAACTAAGCTAAGTATAGGACATTTTTGATAAAATAGGCCATTTTGGAGCTAATTTAGCTTACTATGTCATTTAGGAGGAAACTATGGTAAGTATAGGACATTTTAGATTAAATAGGCCATTCTGGAGCTATTTTCGCTTACTATGTCATTTAGGAGGAAACTAAGCTAAGTATACGACATTTTTTATAAAATAGGCCATTTTGGAACTATTTTAGCTTATTATGTCATTTAGGAGCAAACTAAGCTAACTATATGTCATTTTAGAGCTAACTTTGGTAAAAACAGGTCACTTAGGAGCAAACCATGCTTATTATGCCATTTTGTAACTAACTAATCTAGGTATAGGGCATTTCATAGCTAAGATAGGTACAATAGGTTATTTTGGAGCTAGGTAAGCTTATTATGTCATTTAGGAGAGAACTAAGCTAAGTATAGGGCATTTTTGATAAAATAGGACATTTTGGAGCTAATTGAGCTTACTATGTCATTTAGGAGGAAACTAAGCTAAGTATAGGACTTTTTTGATAAAATACGACATTTTGGAGTTATTTTTGCTTACTATCTAATTTAGGAGGAAACTAAGCTAACTATATGTCATTCTAGAGCTAACTATACTAATTATGCCATTTTGGAGCTAACTAAACTAAGTATAGGGAATTTTTGATAAAATGGGCCATTTTGGAGCTAATTTAGCTTACTATGTCAATTAGCAGGAAACTAAGCTAAGTATAGGACATTTTTGATAAAATAGACCATTTTGGACCTAGTCTAGCTTACTATGTCATTTAGGAGGAATCTAAGCTAAGTATAGGACATTTGAGATTAAATAACCCATTTTGCAGCTATTTTCGCTTACTATGTCATTTAGGAGGAAACTAAGCTAAGTATACGACATTTTTTATAAAATAGGCCATTTTGGAACTATTTTAGCTTCTTATGTCATTTAGGAGCAAACTAAGCTAACTATATGTCATTTTAGAGCTAGCTTTGGTAAAAACAGGTCATTTAGGAGGAAACCATGCTTATTATGCCATTTTGTAACTAACTAATCTAGGTATAGGGCATATAATAGCTAAGATAGGTACAATAGGTTATTTTGGAGCTAGGTAAGCTTATTATGTCATTTAGGAGAGAACTAAGCTAAGTATAGGGCATTTTTGATAAAATTGGCCATTTTGGAGCTAATTTAGCTTACTATGTCATTTAGGAGGAAACTAAGCTAAGTATAGGACTTTTTTGATAAAATAGGACATTTTGGAGTTATTTTTGCTTACTATGTAATTTAGGAGGAAACTAAGCTAACTATATGTCATTCTAGAGCTAACTATACTAATTATGCCATTTTGGAGCTAACTAAACTAAGTATAGGGAATTTTTGATAAAATGGGCCATTTTGGAGCTAATTTAGCTTACTATGTCATTTAGCAGGAAACTAAGCTAAGTATAGGACATTTTTGATAAAATAGGCCATTTTGGAGCTAATTTAGCTTACTATGTCATTTAGGAGGAAACTATGGTAAGTATAGGACATTTTTGATTAAATAGGCCATTATGGAGCTATTTTCGCTTACTATGTCATTTAGGAGGAAACTAAGCTAAGTATAGGACATTTTTAATAAAATAGGCCATTTTGGAGCTATTTTAGCTTATTATGTCATTCAGGGGGAAACTAAGCTAACTATATGTCATTTGAGAGCTAAGTTTGGTAAAAAGCAGGTCATTTAGGAGCAAACCATGCTTATTATGCCATTTAGGAGAGAACTAACCTAAGTATAGGTCTTTTTTTGATAAAATAGGCCATTTTGGAGCTAATTTAGCTTACTATGTCATTTTGGAGGAAACTAAGCTAAGAATAGGACATTTTTGATAAAATTGGCCATTTTGGCGGAAATTTAGCTTACTATGTCATTTAGGAGGAAACTATGCTAAGTATAGGACATTTTAGATTAAATAGCCTATTCTGGAGCTATTTTCACTAACTATGCCATTTAGGAGGAAACTAAGCTAAGTATAGGACATTTTTAATCAAATAGGCCATCTTGGAGCTAATTTAGCTTACTATGCCATTTTGAAGCTAACTAAGGTAACTATAGGTCATTTTCGATAAAATAGGCCGTTTTCGAGCTAATTTAGCTTACTATGTCATTTTGGAGCGAACTAAGGTAACTATTGGTCATTTTTGATAAAATAGGCCGTTTTGGAGCTAATTTAGCTTACTATGTCATTTAGGAGGAAACTATGCTAAGTATAGGACATTTTTGATGGAAGAGGCCATTTTGTAGCTAATTTAGCATACTATGTCATTTAGGAGGAAACTAAGCTAAGTATAGGACATTTTGGTAAAATAGGCTATTTTGGAATTATTTTAGCTTAATAGGTAATTTAGGAGGAAACTAAGCTAACTATATGTCATATTAGAGCTAACTATACTAATTATGCCATTTTGGAGCTAACTAAGCTAAGTATAGGGCATTTTTGATAAAATGGGCCATTTTGGAGCTAATTTAGCTTACTATGTCATTTAGGAGGAAACTAAGCTAAGTATAGGACATTTTTGATAAAATAGGCCATTTTGGAGCTATTTAGCTTACCATTGAGGAGGAAACTCTGCTAAGTATAGGACATTTTTTATTAATTGGGCCATTTTGGAGCTAATTTAGCTTACTATGTCATTTACAAGGAAACTAAGCTAACTATATGTCAGTTTAGAGCTAACTTTGGTAAAAACAGGTCATTTAGGAGCTAACCATGTTTATTATGCCAGTTTGGAGCTAAATAAGCTAAATATAGGGAATTTAATAGCTAAGTTAGGTACAATAGGTCATTTTGGAGCCAGGTAATCTTATTATGTCATTTAGGAGAGAACTAAGCGAAGTATAGGGCATTTTACATAAAATAGACCATTTTGGACCTAGTCTAGATTACTATGTCATTTAGGAGGAATCTAAGCTAAGTATAGGACATTTGAGATTAAATAACCCATTTTGGAGCTATTTTCGCTTACTATGTCATTTAGGAGGAAACTAAGCTAAGTATACGACATTTTTTATAAAATAGGCCATTTTGGAACTATTTTAGCTTATTATGTCATTTAGGAGCAAACTAAGCTAACTATATGTCATTTTAGAGCTAACTTTGGTAAAAACAGGTCACTTAGGAGCAAACCATGCTTATTATGCCATTTTGTAACTAACTAATCTAGGTATAGGGCATTTAATAGCTAAGATAGGTACAATAGGTTATTTTGGAGCTAGGTAAGCTTATTATGTCATTTAGGAGAGAACTAAGCTAAGTATAGGGCATTTTTGATAAAATAGGACATTTTGGAGCTAATTGAGCTTACTATGTCATTTAGGAGGAAACTAAGCTAAGTATAGGACTTTTTTGATAAAATACGACATTTTGGAGTTATTTTTGCTTACTATCTAATTTAGGAGGAAACTAAGCTAACTATATGTCATTCTAGAGCTAACTATACTAATTATGCCATTTTGGAGCTAACTAAACTAAGTATAGGGAATTTTTGATAAAATGGGCCATTTTGGAGCTAATTTAGCTTACTATGTCAATTAGCAGGAAACTAAGCTAAGTATAGGACATTTTTGATAAAATAGACCATTTTGGACCTAGTCTAGCTTACTATGTCATTTAGGAGGAATCTAAGCTAAGTATAGGACATTTGAGATTAAATAACCCATTTTGCAGCTATTTTCGCTTACTATGTCATTTAGGAGGAAACTAAGCTAAGTATACGACATTTTTTATAAAATAGGCCATTTTGGAACTATTTTAGCTTCTTATGTCATTTAGGAGCAAACTAAGCTAACTATATGTCATTTTAGAGCTAGCTTTGGTAAAAACAGGTCATTTAGGAGGAAACCATGCTTATTATGCCATTTTGTAACTAACTAATCTAGGTATAGGGCATATAATAGCTAAGATAGGTACAATAGGTTATTTTGGAGCTAGGTAAGCTTATTATGTCATTTAGGAGAGAACTAAGCTAAGTATAGGGCATTATTGATAAAATTGGCCATTTTGGAGCTAATTTAGCTTACTATGTCATTTAGGAGGAAACTAAGCTAAGTATAGGACTTTTTTGATAAAATAGGACATTTTGGAGTTATTTTTGCTTACTATGTAATTTAGGAGGAAACTAAGGTAACTATATGTCATTCTAGAGCTAACTATACTAATTATGCCATTTTGGAGCTAACTAAACTAAGTATAGGGAATTTTTGATAAAATGGGCCATTTTGGAGCTAATTTAGCTTACTATGTCATTTAGCAGGAAACTAAGCTAAGTATAGGACATTTTTGATAAAATAGGCCATTTTGGAGCTAATTTAGCTTACTATGTCATTTAGGAGGAAACTATGGTAAGTATAGGACATTTTTGATTAAATAGGCCATTATGGAGCTATTTTCGCTTACTATGTCATTTAGGAGGAAACTAAGCTAAGTATAGGACATTTTTAATAAAATAGGCCATTTTGGAGCTATTTTAGCTTATTATGTCATTCAGGGGGAAACTAAGCTAACTATATGTCATTTGAGAGCTAAGTTTGGTAAAAAGCAGGTCATTTAGGAGCAAACCATGCTTATTATGCCATTTAGGAGAGAACTAACCTAAGTATAGGTCTTTTTTTGATAAAATAGGCCATTTTGGAGCTAATTTAGCTTACTATGTCATTTTGGAGGAAACTAAGCTAAGAATAGGACATTTTTGATAAAATTGGCCATTTTGGCGGAAATTTAGCTTACTATGTCATTTAGGAGGAAACTATGCTAAGTATAGGACATTTTAGATTAAATAGCCTATTCTGGAGCTATTTTCACTAACTATGCCATTTAGGAGGAAACTAAGCTAAGTATAGGACATTTTTAATCAAATAGGCCATCTTGGAGCTAATTTAGCTTACTATGCCATTTTGAAGCTAACTAAGGTAACTATAGGTCATTTTCGATAAAATAGGCCGTTTTCGAGCTAATTTAGCTTACTATGTCATTTTGGAGCGAACTAAGGTAACTATTGGTCATTTTTGATAAAATAGGCCGTTTTGGAGCTAATTTAGCTTACTATGTCATTTAGGAGGAAACTATGCTAAGTATAGGACATTTTTGATGGAAGAGGCCATTTTGTAGCTAATTTAGCATACTATGTCATTTAGGAGGAAACTAAGCTAAGTATAGGACATTTTGGTAAAATAGGCTATTTTGGAGTTATTTTAGCTTAATAGGTAATTTAGGAGGAAACTAAGCTAACTATATGTCATTCTAGAGCTAACTATACTAATTATGCCATTTTGGAGCTAACTAAGCTAAGTATAGGGCATTTTTGATAAAATGGGCCATTTTGGAGCTAATTTAGCTTACTATGTCATTTAGGAGGAAACTAAGCTAAGTATAGGACATTTTTGATAAAATAGGCCATTTTGGAGCTATTTAGCTTACTATGTCATTGAGGAGGAAACTCTGCTAAGTATAGGACATTTTTTATTAATTGGGCCATTTTGGAGCTAATTTAGCTTACTATGTCATTTACAAGGAAACTAAGCTAACTATATGTCAGTTTAGAGCTAACTTTGGTAAAAACAGGTCATTTAGGAGCTAACCATGTTTATTATGCCAGTTTGGAGCTAAATAAGCTAAATATAGGGAATTTAATAGCTAAGTTAGGTACAATAGGTCATTTTGGAGCCAGGTAATCTTATTATGTCATTTAGGAGAGAACTAAGCGAAGTATAGGGCATTTTACATAAAATAGACCATTTTGGACCTAGTCTAGATTACTATGTCATTTAGGAGGAATCTAAGCTAAGTATAGGACATTTGAGATTAAATAACCCATTTTGGAGCTACTTTCGCTTACTATGTCATTTAGGAGGAAACTAAGCTAAGTATACGACATTTTTTATAAAATAGGCCATTTTGGAACTATTTTAGCTTATTATGTCATTTAGGAGCAAACTAAGCTAACTATATGTCATTTTAGAGCTAGCTTTGGTAAAAACAGGTCATTTAGGAGGAAACCATGCTTATTATGCCATTTTGTAACTAACTAATCTAGGTATAGGGCATATAATAGCTAAGATAGGTACAATAGGTTATTTTGGAGCTAGGTAAGCTTATTATGTCATTTAGGAGAGAACTAAGCTAAGTATAGGGCATTTTTGATAAAATAGGCCATTTTGGAGCTAATTTAGCTTACTATGTCATTTTGGAGGAAACTAAGCTAAGTATAGGACTTTTTTGATAAAATAGGACATTTTGGAGTTATTTTTGCTTACTATGTAATTTAGGAGGAAACTAAGCTAACTATATGTCATTCTAGAGCTAACTATACTAATTATGCCATTTTGGAGCTAACTAAACTAAGTATAGGGAATTTTTGATAAAATGGGCCATTTTGGAGCTAATTTAACTTACTATGTCATTTAGCAGGAAACTAAGCTAAGTATAGGACATTTTTCATAAAATAGGCCATTTTGGAGCTAATTTAGCTTACTATGTCATTTAGGAGGAAACTATGGTAAGTATAGGACATTTTAGATTAAAGAGGCCATTTTGGAGCTATTTTCGTTTACTATGTCATTTAGGAGGAAACTAAGCTAAGTATAGGACATTTTTTATTAATTGGGCCATTTTGGAGCTAATTTAGCTTACTATGTCATTTACAAGGAAACTAAGCTAACTATATGTCAGTTTAGAGCTAACTTTGGTAAAAACAGGTCATTTAGGAGCTAACCATGTTTATTATGCCATTTTGGAGCTAACTAAACTAAGTATAGGGCATTTAATAGCTAAGTTAGGTACAATAGGTCATTTTGGAGCCAGGTAAGCTTATTATGTCATTTAGGAGAGAACTAAGCGAAGTATAGGGCATTTTACATAAAATAGACCATTTTGGACCTAGTCTAGCTTACTATGTCATTTAGGAGGAATCTAGGCTAAGTATAGGACATTTGAGATTAAATACCCCATTTTGGAGCTATTTTCGCTTACTATGTCATTTAGGAGGAAACTAAGCTAAGTATACGACATTTTTTTATAAAATAGGCCATTTTGGAACTATTTTAGCTTATTGTGTCATTTACGAGCAAACTAAGCTAACTATATGTCATTTTAGAGCTAGCTTTGGTAAAAACAGGTCATTTAGGAGGGAACCATGCTTATTATGCCATTTTGTAACTAACTAATCTAGGTATAGGGCATATAATAGCTAAGATAGGTACAATAGGTTATTTTGGAGCTAGGTAAGCTTATTATGTCATTTAGGAGAGAACTAAGCTAAGTATAGGGCATTTTTGATAAAATAGGCCATTTTGGAGCTAATTTAGCTTACTATGTCATTTAGGAGGAAACTAAGCTAAGTATAGGACTTTTTTGATAAAATAGGACATTTTGGAGTTATTTTTGCTTACTATGTATTTTAGGAGGAAACTAAGCTAACTATATGTCATTGTAGAGCTAACTATACTAATTATGCCATTTTGGAGCTAACTAAACTAAGTATAGGGAATTTTTGATAAAATGGGCCATTTTGGAGCTAATTTAGCTTACTATGTCATTTAGCAGGAAACTAAGCTAAGTATAGGAAATGTTTCATAAAATAGGCCATTTTGGAGCTAATTTAGCTTACTATGTCATTTAGGAGGAAACTATGGTAAGTATAGGACATTTTAGATTAAATAGGCCATTTTGGAGCTATTTTTGCTTACTATGTCATTTAGGAGGAAACTAAGCTAAGTATAGGACATTTTTTATTAATTGGGCCATTTTGGAGCTAATTTAGCTTACTATGTCATTTACAAGGAAACTAAGCTAACTATATGTCAGTTTAGAGCTAACTTTGGTAAAAACAGGTCATTCAGGAGCTAACCATGTTTATTATGCCATTTTGGAGCTAACTAAGCTAAGTATAGGGCATTTGATAGCTAAGTTAGGTACAATAGGTCATTTTGGAGCCAGGTAATCTTATTATGTCATTTAGGAGAGAACTAAGCGAAGTATAGGGCATTTTACATAAAATAGACCATTTTGGACCTAGTCTAGCTTACTATGTCATTTAGGAGGAATCTAAGCTAAGTATAGGACATTTTAGATTAAATAACCCATTTTGCAGCTATTTTCGCTTACTATGTCATGTAGGAGGAAACTAAGCTAAGTATACGACATTTTTTATAAAATAGGCCATTTTGGAACTATTTTAGCTTCTTATGTCATTTAGGAGCAAACTAAGCTAACTATATGTCATTTTAGAGCTAGATTTGGTAAAAAAGGTCATTTAGGAGGAAACCATGCTTATTATGCCATTTTGTAACTAACTAATCTAGGTATAGGGCATATAATAGCTAAGATAGGTACAATAGGTTATTTTGGAGCTAGGTAAGCTTATTATGACATTTAGGAGAGAACTAAGCTAAGTATAGGGCATTTTTGATAAAATAGGCCATTTTGGAGCTAATTTAGCTTACTATGTCATTTAGGAGGAAACTAAGCTAAGTACAGGACTTTTTTGATAAAATAGGACATTTTGGAGTTATTTTTGCTTACTATGTAATTTAGGAGGAAACTAAGCTAACTATATGTCATTCTAGAGCTAACTATACTAATTATGCCATTTTGGAGCTAACTAAACTAAGTATAGGGAATTTTTGATAAAATGGGACATTTTGGAGCTAATTTAGCTTACTATGTCATTTAGCAGGAAACTAAGCTAAGTATAGGACATTTTTGATAAAATAGGCCATTTTGGAGCTAATTTAGCTTACTATGTCATTTAGGAGGAAACTATGGTAAGTATAGGACATTTTAGATTAAATAGGCCATTCTGGAGCTATTTTCGCTTACTATGTCATTTAGGAGGAAACTAAGCTAAGTATAGGGCATTTTTAATTAAATAGGCCATTTTGGAGCTATTTTAGCTTATTATGTCATTCAGGGGAAACTAAGCTAACTATATGTCATTTGAGAGCTAACTTTGGTAAAAAGCAGGTCATTTAGGAGCAAACCATGCTTATTATGCCATTTAGGAGAGAACTAACCTAAGTATAGGGCTTTTTTTGATAAAATAGGCCATTTTGGAGCTAATTTAGCTTACTATGTCATTTAGGAGGAAACTAAGCTAAGAATAGGACATTTTTGATAAAATTGGCCATTTTGGAGCAAATTTAGCTTACTATGTCATTTAGGAGGAAACTATGCTAAGTATAGGACATTTTAGATTAAATAGCCTATTCTGGAGCTATTTTCACTAACTATGCCATTTAGGAGGAAACTAAGCTAAGTATAGGACATTTTTAATAAAATAGGCCATCTTGGAGCTAATTTAGCTTACTATGTCATTTTGAAGCTAACTAAGGTAACTATAGGTCATTTTTGATAAAATAGGCCGTTTTCGAGCTAATTTAGCTAACTATGTCATTTTGGAGCTAACTAAGGTAACTATTGCTCATTTTTGATAAAATAGGCCGTTTTGGAGCTAATTTAGCTTACTATGTCCTTTAGGAGGAAACTATGCTAAGTATAGGACATTTTTTATGGAAGAGGCCATTTTGTAGCTAATTTAGCATACTATGTCATTTAGGAGGAAACTAAGCTAAGTATAGGACATTTTGGTAAAATAGGCCATTTTGGAGTTATTTTAGCTTACTATGTAATTTAGGAGGAAACTAAGCTAACTATATGTCATTCTAGAGCTAACTATACTAATTATGCCATTTTGGAGCTAACTAAGCTAAGTATACGGCATTTTTGATAAAATGGGCCATTTTGGAGCTAATTTAGCTTACTATGTCATTTAGGAGGAAACTAAGCTAAGTATAGGACATTTTTGATAAAATAGGCCATTTTGGAGCTATTTAGCTTACTATGTCATTGAGGAGGAAACTCTGCTAAGTATAGGACATTTTAGATTAAATAGCGCAGTTTGGAGCTATTTTCGCTTACTATGTCATTTAGGAGGAAACTAAGCTAAGTATAGAACATTTTTTATTAATTGGGCCATTTTGGAGCTAATTTAGCTTACTATGTCATTTACAAGGAAACTAAGCTAACTATATGTCAGTTTAGAGCTAACTTTGGTAAAAACAGGTCATTTAGGAGCTAACCATGTTTATTATGCGATTTTGGAGCTAAATAAGCTAAGTATAGGGAATTTAATAGCTAAGTTAGGTACAATAGGTCATTTTGGAGCCAGGTAATCTTATTATGTCATTTAGGAGAGAACTAAGCGAAGTATAGGGCATTTTACATAAAATAGACCATTTTGGACCTAGTCTAGATTACTATGTCATTTAGGAGGAATCTAAGCTAAGTATAGGACATTTGAGATTAAATAACCCATATTGGAGCTATTTTCGCTTACTATGTCATTTAGGAGGAAACTAAGCTAACTATACGACATTTTTTATAAAATAGGCCATTTTGGAACTATTTTAGCTTATTATGTCATTTAGGAGCAAACTAAGCTAACTATATGTCATTTCAGAGCTAGCTTTGGTAAAAACAGGTCATTTAGGAGGAAACCATGCTTATTATGCCATTTTGTAACTAACTAATCTAGGTATAGGGCATATAATAGCTAATATAGGTACAATAGGTTATTTTGGAGCTAGGTAAGCTTATTATGTCATTTAGGAGAGAACTAAGCTAAGTATAGGGCATTCTTGATAAAATAGGCCATTTTGGAGCTAATTTAGCTTACTATGTCATTTAGGAGGAAACTAAGCTAAGTATAGGACTTTTTTGATAAAATAGGACATTTTGGAGTTATTTTTGCTTACTATGTAATTTAGGAGGAAACTAAGCTAACTATATGTCATTCTAGAGCTAACTATACTAATTATGCCATTTTGGAGCTAACTAAACTAAGTATAGGGAATTTTTGATAAAAAGGGCCATTTTGGAGCTAATTTAGCTTACTATGTCATTTAGCAGGAAACTAAGCTAAGTATAGGACATTTTTCATAAAATAGGCCATTTTGGAGCTAATTTAGCTTACTATGTCATTTAGGAGGAAACTATGGTAAGTATAGGACATTTTAGATTAAATAGGCCATTTTGGAGCTATTTTCCCTTACTATGTCATTTAGGAGGAAACTAAGCTAAGTACAGGACATTTTTTTATTAATTGGGCCATTTTGGAGCTAATTTAGCTTACTATGTCATTTACAAGGAAACTAAGCTAACTATATGTCAGTTTAGAGCTAACTTTGGTAAAAACAGGTCATTTAGGAGTTAACCATGTTTATTATGCCATTTTGGAGCTAACTAAGCTAAGTATAGGGCATTTAATAGCTAAGTTAGGTACAATAGGTCATTTTGGAGCCAGGTAATCTTATTATGTCATTTAGGAGAGAACTAAGCGAAGTATAGGGCATTTTACATAAAATAGACCATTTTGGACCTAGTCTAGCTTACTATGTCATTTAGGGGGAATCTAAGCTAAGTATAGGACATTTGAGATTAAATAACCCATTTTGCAGCTATTTTCGTTTACTATGTCATTCAGGAGGAAACTAAGCTAAGTATACGACATTTTTTGTAGAATAGGCCATTTTGGAACTATTTTAGCTTATTATGTCATTTAGGAGCAAACTAAGCTAACTATATGTCATTTTAGAGCGAGCTTTGGTAAAAACAGGTCATTTAGGAGGAAACCATGCTTATTATGCCATTTTGTAACTAACTAATCTAGGTATAGGGCATATAATAGCTAAGATAGGTACAATAGGTTATTTTGGAGCTAGGTAAGCTTATTATGTCATTTAGGAGAGAACTAAGCTAAGTATAGGGCATTTTTGATAAATAGGCCATTTTTGATAAAATAGGCCATTTTGGAGCTAATTTAGCTTACTATGTCATTTAGGAGGAATCTAAGCTAAGTATAGGACTTTTTTGATAAAATAGGACATTTTGGAGTTATTTTTGCTTACTACGTAAATTAGGAGAAAGCTAAGCTAACTATATGTCAATCTAGAGCTAACTATACTAATTATGCCATTTTGGAGCTAACTAAACTAAGTATAGGGAATATTTGATAAAATGGGCCATTTTGGAGCTAATTTAGCTTACTATGTCATTTAGCAGGAAACTAAGCTAAGTATAGGACATTTTTCATAAAATAGGCCATTTTGGAGCTAATTTAGCTTACTATGTCATTTAGGAGGAAACTATGGTAAGTATAGGACATTTTAGATTAAATAGGCCATTCTGGAGCTATTTTCGCTTACTATGTCATTTAGGAGGAAACTAAGCTAAGTATAGGACATTTTTAATAAAATAGGCCATTTTGGAGCTATTTTAGCTTATTATGTCATTCAGGGGGAAACTAAGCTAACTATATGTCATTTGAGAGCTAACTTTGGTAAAAAGCAGGTCATTTAGGAGCAAACTATGCTTATTATGCCATGTAGGAGAGAACTAACCAAAGTATAGGGCTTTTTTTTGATAAAATAGGCCATTTTGGAGCTAATTTAGCTTACTATGTCATTTAGGAGGAAACTAAGCTAAGTATAGGACTTTTTTGATAAAATAGGTCTTTTTGGAGTTATTTTAGCTTACTGTGTAATTTAGGAGGAAACTAAGCTAACTATATATCATTGTAGAGCTAACTATACTAATTATGCCATTTGGAGCTAAATAAACTAAGTATAGGGAATTTTTGATAAAATGGGCCATTTTGGAGCTAATTAAGCTTACTATGTCATTTAAGAGGAAACTAAGCTAAGTATAGGACATTTTTGATGGAAGAGGCCATTTTGTAGCTAATTTAGCATACTATGTCATTTAGGAGGAAACTAAGCTAAGTATAGGACATTTTGGTAAAATAGGCCATTTTGGAGTTATTTTAGCTTACTATGTAATTTAGGAGGAAACTAAGCTAACTATATGTCATTCTAGAGCTAACTATACTAATTATGCCATTTTGGAGCTAACTAAGCTAAGTATAGGGCATTTTTGATAAAATGGGCCATTTTGGAGCTAATTTAGCTTACTATGTCATTTAGGAGGAAACTAAGCTAAGTATAGGACATTTTTGATAAAATAGGCCATTTTGGAGCTTTTTAGCTTACTATGTCATTGAGGAGGAAACTCTGCTAAGTATAGGACATTTTAGATTAAATAGCGCAGTTTGGAGCTATTTTCGCTTACTATGTCATTTAGGAGGAAACTAAGCTAAGTATAGAACATTTTTTACTAATTGGGCCATTTTGGAGCTAATTTAGCTTACTATGTCATTTACAAGGAAACTAAGCTAACTATATGTCAGTTTAGAGCTAACTTTGGTAAAACAGGTCATTTAGGAGCTAACCATGTTTATTATGCAATTTTGGAGCTAAATAAGCTAAGTATAGGGAATTTAATAGCTAAGTTAGGTACAATAGGTCATTTTGGAGCCAGGTAATCTTATTATGTCATTTAGGAGAGAACTAAGCGAAGTATAGGGCATTTTACATAAAATAGACCATTTTGGACCTAGTGTAGATTACTATGTCATTTAGGAGGAATCTAAGCTAAGTATAGTACATTTGAGATTAAATAACCCATTTTGGAGCTATTTTCGCTTACTATGTCATTTAGGAGGAAACTAAGCTAAGTATACGACATTTTTTATAAAATAGGCCATTTTGGAACTATTTTAGCTTATTATGTCATTTAGGAGGAAACTAAGCTAAGTATACGACATTTTTTATAAAATAGGCCATTTTGGAACTATTTTCTCTTACTATGTCATTTAGGAGGAAACTAAGCTAAGTATACGACATTTTTTATAAAATAGGCCATTTTGGAACTATTTTAGCTTATTATGTCATTTAGGAGCAAACTAAGCTAACTATATGTCATTTTAGAGCTAGCTTTGGTAAAAACAGGTCATTTAGGAGGAAACCATGCTTATTATGCCATTTTGTAACTAACTAATCTAGGTATAGGGCATATAATAGCTAAGATAGGTACAATAGGTTATTTTGGAGCTAGGTAAGCTTATTATGTCATTTAGGAGAGAACTAAGCTAAGTATAGGGCATTTTTGATAAAATAGGCCATTTTGGAGCTAATTTAGCTTACTATGTCATTTAGGAGGAAACTAAGCTAAGTATAGGACTTTTTTGATAAAATAGGACATTTTGGAGTTATTTTTGCTTACTATGTAATTTAGGAGGAAACTAAGCTAACTATATGTCATTCTAGAGCTAACTATACTAATTATGCCATTTTGGAGCTAACTAAACTAAGTATAGGGAATTTTTGATAAAATGGGCCATTTTGGAGCTAATTTAGCTTACTATGTCATTTAAGAGGAAACTAAGCTAAGTATAGGACATTTTTGATAAAATAGGCCATTTTGGAGTTATTTTAGCTTACTATGTAATTTAGGAGGAAACTAAGCTAACTATATATCATTGTAGAGCTAACTATACTAATTATGCCATTTTGGAGCTAACTAAACTAAGTATAGGGAATTTTTGATAAAATGGGCCATTTTGGAGCTAATTTAGCTTACTATGTCATTTAGGAGGAAACTAAGCTAAGTATAGGACATTTTTAATAAAATAGGCCATTTTGGAGTTAATTTAGCTTACTATGTCATTTTGGAGCTAACTAAGGTAACTATAGGTCATTTTTGATAAAATTGGCCATTTTGGAGCTAATTTAGCTTACTATGTCATTTTGGAGCTAACTAAGGTAACTATAGGTCATTTTTGATAAAATAGGCCGTTTTGGAGCTAATTTAGCTTACTATGTCATTTAGGAGGAAACTAAGCTAAGTATAGGACATTTTCATAAAATAGGCCATTTTGGTTATATTTTAGCTTACTATGTAATTTAGGAGGAAACTAAGCTAACTATATGTCATTCTAGAGCTAACTATACTAATTATGCCATTTTGGAGCTAACTAAGCTAAGTATATGGCATTTTTGATAAATTGGGCGATTTTGGAGCTAATTTAGCTTACTATGTCATTTCGGTGGAAACTAAGCTAATTATAGGACATTTTTGATAAAATAGGCCATTTGGACCTATTTAGCTTACTATGTCATTTAGGAGGAAACTATCCTAAGTATAGGACATTTCAGATTAAATAGCCCAGTTTGGAGCTATTTTCGCTTACTATGTCATTTAGGAGGAAACTAAGCTAAGTATAGGACATTTTTTATTAATTGGGCCATTTTGGAGCTAATTTAGGTTACTATGTCAGTTACGAGGAAACTAAGCTAACTATATGTCATTTTAGAGCTAACTTTGGTAACAACAGGTCATTTAGGAGCTAACCATGCTTATTATGCCATTTTGGAGCTAACTAAGCTAAGTATAGGGCATTTAATAGCTAAGTTAGGTATAATAGGTCATTTTTGAGCTGGGTAATCTTATTATGTCATTTAGGAGAGAACTAAGCGAAGGATAGGGCATTTTAGATAAAATAGACCATTTTGTAGCTAGTCTAGCTTACTATGTCATTCAGGAGGAATCTAAGCTAAGTATAGGACATTTGAGATTAAATAACCCATTGTGGAGCTATTTTCACTTACTATGTCATTTAGGAGGAAACTAAGCTAAGTATACGACATTTTTTATAAAATAGGCCATTTTGGAACTATTTTAGCTTATTATGTCATTTAGGAGGAAACTAAGCTAACTATATGTCATTTTAGAGCTAACTTTGTTAAAAACATGTCATTTAGGAGCAAACCATGCTTATTATGCCATTTTGTAGCTAAATAATCTAGGTATAGGGCATTTAATAGCTAAGATAGGTACAATAGGTTATTTTGGAGCAAGGTAAGCTTATTATGTCATCTAGGAGAGAACTAAGCTAAGTATACGGCATTTTTGATAAAATAGGCCATTTTGGAGCTAATTTAGCTTACTATGTTATTTTGGAGCTAACTAAGGTAACCATAGGTCCTTTTTGATAAAATAGGCCGTTTTGGAGCTAATTTAGCTTACTATGTCATTTAGGAGGAAACTAAGCTAAGTATAGGACATTTTGATAAAATAGGCCATTTTGGAGTTATTTTAGCTTACTATGTAATTTAGGAGGAAACTAAGCTAACTATATGTCATTCTAGAGCTAACTATACTAATTATGCCATTTTGGAGCTAACTAAGCTAAGTATAGGGCATTTAATAGCTAAGTTAGGTATAATAGGTAATTTTTGAGCTGGGTAATCTTATTATGTCATTTAGGAGAGAACTAAGCGAAGGATAGGGCATTTTAGATAAAATAGACCATTCTGTAGCTAGTCTAGCTTACTATGTCATTCAGGAGGAATCTAAGCTAAGTATAGGACATTTGAGATTAAATAACCCATTTTGGAGCTATTTTCACTTACTATGTCATTTAGGAGGAAACTAAGCTAAGTATACGACATTTTTTATAAAATAGGCCATTTTGGAACTATTTTAGCTTATTATGTCATTTAGGAGGAAACTAAGCTAACTATATGTCATTTTAGAGCTAACTTTGTTAAAAACATGTCATTTAGGAGCAAACCATGCTTATTATGCCATTTTGTAGCTAAATAATCTAGGTATAGGGCATTTAATAGCTAAGATAGGTACAATAGGTTATTTTGGAGCAAGGTAAGCTTATTATGTCATTTAGGAGAGAACTAAGCTAAGTATACGGCATTTTTGATAAAATAGGCCATTTTGGAGCTAATTTAGCTTACTATGTTATTTTGGAGCTAACTAAGGTAACCATAGGTCCTTTTTGATAAAATAGGCCGTTTTGGAGCTAATTTAGCTTACTATGTCATTTAGGAGGAAACTAAGCTAAGTATAGGACATTTTGATAAAATAGGCCATTTTGGAGTTATTTTAGCTTACTATGTAATCTAGGAGGAAACTAAGCTAACTATATGTCATTCTAGAGCTAACTATACTAATTATGCCATTTTGGAGCTAACTAAGCTAAGTATAGGGCATTTTTGATAAAATGGGCCATTTTGGAGCTATTTTAGCTTACTATGTCATTTAAGAGGAAACTAAGCTAAGTATAGGACATTTTTGATAAAATAGGCCATTTTGGAGCTATTTAGCTTACTATGTCATTTAGGAGGAAACTGTGCTAAGTATAGGACATTTTAAATTAAATTGCCCAGTTTGGAGCTATTTTCGCATACTATGTCATTTAGGAGGAAACTAAGCTAAGTATAGGACATTTTTTATTAATTGGACCATTTTGGAGCTAATTTAGCTTACTATGTCATTTACAAGGAAACTAAGCTAACGATATGTAATTTTAGAGCTAACTTTGGTAAAAACAGGTCATTTAGGAGCTAACCATGTTTATTATGCCATTTTGGAGCTAACTAAGCTAAGTATAGGGCATTTAATAGCTAAGTTAGGTACAATAGGTCAATTTGGAGCTAGGTTATCTTATTATGTCATTTAGGAGAGAACTAAGCGAAGTATAGGGCAATTTAGATAAAATAGACCATTTTGGAGCTAGTCTAGCTTACTATGTCATTTATGAGGAATCTAAGCTAAGTATAGGAAATTTGAGATTAAATAAGCCATTTTGGAGCTATTTTCGCTTACGATGTCATTTAGGAGGAAACTAAGCTAAGTATATGACATTTTTTATAAAATAGGCCATTTTGGAACTATTTGAGCTAATTATGTCATTTAGGAGGAAACTAAGCTAACTAAATGTCATTTTAGAGCTAACTTTGGTAAAAACAGGTCATTTAGGAGCAAACCATGCTTATTATGCTATTTTGTAGCTAACTAATCTAGGTATAGGGCATTTAATAGCTAAGATAGGTACAATAGGTTATTTTGGAGCTATGTAAGCTTATTATGTCCTTTAGGAGAGAACTAAGCTAAGTATAGTGCATTTCTGATAAAATAGGCCATTTTGGAGCTAATTTAGCTTACTATGTCATTTAGGAGGAAACTAACCTAAGTATAGGAGTTTTTTGATAAAATAGGCCATTTTGGAGTTATTTTAGCTTACTATGTAATTTAGGAGGAAACTAAGCTAACTATATGTCATTTTAGAGGTAACTTTGGAAAAAAACAAGTCATTTAGGAGCTAACAATGTTTATTATGCCATTTTGGAGCTAACTAAGCTAAGTATAGGGCATTTAATAGCTAAGTTAGGTACAATAGGTCATTTTGGAGCTAGGTAATCTTATTATGTCATTTAGGATAGAACTAAGCGAAGTATAGGGCATTTCTGATAAAATAGGCCATTTTGGAGCTAATTTAGCTTACTACGTCATTTAGAAAGAAACTAAGCTAAGTGTAGGACTTTTTTAATAAAATAGGCCATTTTGGAGTTAGTTTAGCTTACTATGTAATTTAGGAGGAAGCTAAGCTAACTATATGTCATTCTAGAGCTAACTATACTAATTATGCCATTTTGGAGCTAACTAAACTAAGTATAGGGAATTTTTTATAAAATGGGCCATTTTGGAGCTAATTTAGCTTACTATGTCATTTAGGAGGAAACTAAGCTAAGAATAGGACATTTTTGAGAAAATTGGACATTTTGGAGCAAATATGTCTTACTATGTCATTTAGGAGGAAACTATGCTAAGTATAGGACATTTTAGATTAAATATCCTATTCTAGAGCTATTTTCACTAACTATGCCATTTAGGAGGAAACTAAGCTAAGTATAGGACATTTTTAATAAAATAGGCCATCTTGGAGCTAATTTAGCTTACTATGTCATTTTGAAGCTAACTAAGGTAACTATAGGTCATTTTAGATAAAATAGGCTGTTTTGGAGCTAATTTAGCTTACTATGTCATTTAGGAGGAAACTATGCTAAGTATAGGACATTTTTTATGGAAGAGGCCATTTTGTAGCTAATTTAGCATACTATGTCATTTAGGAGGCAACTAAGCTAAGTATAGGACATTTTGATAAAATAGGCCATTTTGGAGCTAATTTAGCTTACTATGTCATTTTGGAGCTAACTAAGGTAACCATAGGACATTTTTGACAAAATAGGCCGTTTTGGAGCTAAGTTAGCTTACTATGTCATTTAGGAGGAAACTAAGCTAAGTATAGGACATTTTGATAAAATAGGTCATTTTGGAGTTATTTTAGCTTACTATGTAATTTAGGAGGAAACTAGCTAAACTATATGTCATTCTACAGCTAACTATACTAATTATGATGCATTTTGGAGCTAACTAAGCTAAGTATAGGGCATTTTGATAAAATGGCCATTTGGAGCTAATTTAGCTTACTTGTCATTTAGGAGGAAACTAAGCTAAGTATAGGACATTTTTGATAAAATAGGCCATTTTGGAGCTATTTAGCTTACTATGTCATTTAGGAGGAAACTCTGCTAAGTATAGGACATTTTAGATTAAATAGCGCAGTTTGGAGCTATTTTCGCTTACTATGTCATTTATTAGGAAACTAAGCTAAGTATAGGACATTTTTTATTAATTGGGCCATTTTGGAGCTAATTTAGCTTACTATGTCATTTACAAGGAAACTAAGCTAACTATATGTCAGTTTAGAGCTAACTTTGGTAAAAACAAGTCATTTAGGAGCTAACCATGTTTATTATGCCATTTTGGAGCTAACTAAGCTAAGTATAGGGCATTTAATAGCTAAGTTAGGTACAATAGGTCATTTTGGAGCTAGGTAATCTTATTATGTCATTTAGGAGAGAACAAGCGAATATAGGGCATTTTAGATAAAATAGACCTTTTGGAGCTAGTCTAGCTTACTATGTCATTAGGAGGAAACTAGCTAGTATACGACATTTTTTATAAAATAGGCCATTTTGGAACTATTTTAGCTTATTATGTCATTAGGGAGCAAACT
>JAAAWK010000795.1:0-12961 GCA_022496015.1 Hordeum marinum
ATTTCGGAGCTAATTTAGCTTACTATGTCATTTAGGAGGAAACTAAGCTAAGTATAGGACATTTTAGATTGAATAGACCATTCTGGAGCTATTTTTCCTTACTATGTCATTTAGGAGGAAATTAAGCTAAGTATAGGACATTTTTTATAAAATAAGCCATTTGGATCTATTTAGCTTAGTATGTCATTTAGGAGGAAACTAAGCTAACTATATGTCATTTTATAGCTAAATTGGTAAAAACAGGTCATTTGGGAGGTAACCATGCTTATTATGCCATTTGGAGCTAACTAAGCTAAGTATAGGGCATTTAATAGCTAAGCTAGGTACAATAGGTTTATTTGGAGCTAGGTAAGCTTATTATGTCATTTAGGAGAGAACTAAGCTAAGTATAGGGCATCTTTGATAAAATAGGCCATTTTGGAGCTAATTTAGCTTAGTATGTCATTTAGGAGCTAACTAAGCTAAGTATAGGTCATCTTTGAGAAAATAGGCCATTTTGGAGCTAATTTAGCTGATGATGTCATTTAGGTGGAAACTAAGCTGAGTATAGGACATTTTAGATAAAATAGGCCATTTCGGAGCTAATTTAGCTTACTATGTCATTTAGGAGGAAACTAAGCTAAGTATAGGACATTTTAGATTGAATAGACCATTCTGGAGCTATTTTTCCTTACTATGTCATTTAGGAGGAAATTAAGCTAAGTATAGGACATTTTTTATAAAATAAGCCATTTTGAATCTATTTTAGCTTAGTATGTCATTTTGGAGCTAATTTAGCTTATGATGTCATTTAGGTCGAAACTAAGCTAAGTATAGGACTTTTTTCATAAATAGGCCATTTGGAGCTATTTTAGCTTACTATGTAATTTAGGAGGAAACTAAGCAAACTATATCTCATTCTAGAGCTAACTATACTAATTATACCATTTTGGAGCTAACTAAGCTAAGTATATGGCATTTTTGATAAAATGGGCCATTTTGGAGCTTATTTAGCTTACTATGTCATTTAGGAGGAAACTAAGCTAAGTATAGGACATTTTAGATAAAATAGGCCATTTCGGAGTAATTTAGCTTACTATGTCATTTAGGAGGAAACTAAGCTAAGTATAGGACATTTTAGATTGAATAGACCATTCTGGAGCTATTTTCCTTACTATGTCATTTAGGAGGAAATTAAGCTAAGTATAGGAAATTTTTTATAAATAAGCCATTTGGATCTATTTTAGCTTAGTATGTCATTTAGGAGGAAACTAAGCTAACTATATGTTTTTATAGCTAAATTTGGTAAAAACAGGTCATTTGGGAGGTAACCATGCTTATTATGCCATTTGGAGCTAACTAAGCTAAGTATAGGGCATTTAATAGCTAAGCTGGTACAATAGGTTCTTTTGGAGCTAGGTAAGCTTATTATGTCCTTTAGGAGAGAAACTAAGCTAAGTATAGGGCATTTTTGATAAAATAGGCCATTTTGGAGCTAATTTAGCTTAGTATGTCATTTAGGAGCTAACTAAGCTAAGTATAGGTCATCTTTGAGGAAATAGGCCATTTTGGAGCTAATTTAGCTGATGATGTCATTTAGGTGGAAACTAAGTGAGTATAGGACATTTTAGATAAAATAGGCCATTTCGGAGCTAATTAGCTTACTATGTCATTTGGAGGAAACTAAGCTAAGTATAGGACATTTTAGATTGAATAGACCATTCTAGAGCTATTTTCCTTACTATGTCATTTAGGAGGAAATTAAGCTAAGTATAGGACATTTTTTATAAAATAAGCCATTTTGGATCTATTTTAGCTTAGTATGTCATTAGGAGGAAACTAAGCTAACTATATGTCATTTTATAGCTAAATTTGGTAAAAACAGGTCATTTGGGAGGTAACCATGCTTATTATGCCATTTTGGAGCTAACTAAGCTAAGTATAGGGCATTTAATAGCTAAGCTAGGTACAATAGGTTTTGGAGCTAGGTAAGCTTATTATGTCATTTAGGAGAGAACTAAGCTAAGTATAGGGCATCTTTGATAAAATAGGCCATTTTGGAGCTAATTTAGCTTAGTATGTCATTTAGGAGCTAACTAAGCTAAGTATAGGTCATCTTTGAGAAAATAGGCCATTTTGGAGCTAATTTAGCTGATGATGTCATTTAGGTGGAAACTAAGCTGAGTATAGGACATTTTAGATAAAATAGGCCATTTCGGAGCTAATTTAGCTTACTATGTCATTTAGGAGGAAACTAAGTTAAGTATAGGACATTTTAGATTGAATAGACCATTCTGGAGCTATTTTCCTTACTATGTCATTTAGGAGGAAATTAAGCTAAGTATAGGACATTTTTTATAAAATAAGCCATTTTGAATCTATTTTACCTTAGTATGTCATTTGGAGTTAATTTAGCTTATGATGTCATTTAGGTCGAAACTAAGCTAAGTATAGGACTTTTTTGATAAAATAGGCCATTTTGGAGCTATTTTAGACTATGTAATTAGGAGGAAACTAAGCAAACTATATCTCATTCTAGAGCTAACTATACTAATTATACCATTTTGGAGCTAACTAAGCTAAGTATATGGCATTTTTGATAAAATGGGCCATTTTGGAGCTTATTTAGCTTACTATGTATTTAGGAGGAAACTAAGCTAAGTATAGGACATTTTAGATAAAATAGGCCATTTCGGAGCTAATTTAGCTTACTATGTCATTTAGGAGGAAACTAAGCTAAGTATAGGACATTTTAGATTGAATAGACCATTCTGGAGCTATTTTCCTTACTATGTCATTTAGGAGGAAATTAAGCTAAGTATAGGACATTTTTTATAAAAGAAGCCATTTTGGATCTATTTTAGCTTAGTATGTCATTTAGGAGGAAACTAAGCTAACTAATGTCATTTTATAGCTAAATTTGGTAAAAACAGGTCATTTGGGAGGTAACCATGCTTATTATGCCATTTGGAGCTAACTAAGCTAAGTATAGGGCATTTAATAGCTAAGCTGGTACAATAGGTCTTTTGGAGCTAGGTAAGCTTATTATGTCCTTAGGAGAGAACTAAGCTAAGTATAGGGCATTTTTGATAAAATAGGCCATTTTGGAGCTAATTTAGCTTAGTATGTCATTTAGGAGCTAACTAAGCTAAGTATAGGTCATCTTTGAGGAAATAGGCCATTTTGGAGCTAATTAGCTGATGATGTCATTTAGGTGGAAACTAAGGTGAGTATAGGACATTTTAGATAAAATAGGCCATTTCGGAGCTAATTTAGCTACTATGTCATTTAGGAGGAAAACTAAGCTAAGTATAGGACATTTTAGATTGAATAGACCATTTGGAGCTATTTTCCTTACTATGTCATTTAGGAGGAAATTAAGCTAAGTATAGGACATTTTTTAAAAATAAGCCATTTTGGATCTATTTTACTTAGTATGTCATTTGGGTTAATTTAGCTTATGATGTCATTTAGGTCGAAACTAAGCTAAGTATAGGACTTTTGATAAAATAGGCCATTTGGAGCTATTTAGCTTACTATGTAATTTAGGAGGAAAACTAAGCAAAACTATATCTCATTCTAGAGCTAACTATACTAATTATACCATTTTGGAGCTAACTAAGCTAAGTATAGGCATTTGATAAAATGGGCCATTTTGGAGCTATTTAGCTTATATGTCATTTAGGAGGAAACTAAGCTAAGTATAGGACATTTTAGATAAAATAGGCCATTTCGGAGCTAATTTAGCTTACTATGTCATTTAGGAGGAAACTAAGCTAAGTATAGGACATTTTAGATTGAATAGACCATTCTGAGCTATTTTTCCTTACTATGTCATTTAGGAGGAAATGCTAAGTATAGGACATTTTTATAAAAAAGCCATTTTGGATCTATTTTAGCTTAGTATGTCATTTAGGAGGAAACTAAGCTAACTATATGTCATTTTATAGCTAAATTTGGTAAAAACAGGTCATTTGGGAGGTAACCATGCTTATGCCATTTTGGAGCTAACTAAGCTAAGTATAGGGCATTTAATAGCTAAGCTAGGTACAATAGGTTCTTTTGGAGCTAGGTAAGCTTATTATGTCTTTAGGAGAGAACTAAGCTAAGTATAGGGCATTTTTGATAAAATAGGCCATTTTGGAGCTAATTTAGCTTAGTATGTCATTTAGGAGCTAACTAAGCTAAGTATAGGTCATCTTTGAGAAAATAGGCCATTTTGGAGCTAATTTAGCTGATGATGTCATTTAGGTGGAAACTAAGTGAGTATAGGACATTTTAGAAAAATAGGCCATTTCGGAGCTAATTTAGCTTACTATGTCATTTAGGGGAAACTAAGCTAAGTATAGGACATTTTAGATTGAATAGACCATTCTGGAGCTATTTTCCTTACTATGTCATTTAGGAGGAAATTAAGCTAAGTATAGGACATTTTTTATAAATAAGCCATTTTGGATCTATTTTAGCTTAGTATGTCATTTAGGAGGAAACTAAGCTAACTATATGTCATTTTATAGCTAAATTTGGTAAAAACAGGTCATTTGGGAGGTAACCATGCTTATTATGCCATTTGGAGCTAACTAAGCTAAGTATAGGGCATTTAATAGCTAAGCTAGGTACAATAGGTTTTTGGAGCTAGGTAAGCTTATTATGTCATTTAGGAGAGAACTAAGCTAAGTATAGGGCATTTTGATAAAATAGGCCATTTTGGAGCTAATTTAGCTTAGTATGTCATTTAGGAGCTAACTAAGCTAAGTATAGGTCATCTTTGAGAAAATAGGCCATTTTGGAGCTAATTTAGCTGATGATGTCATTTATGTGGAAACTAAGCTGAGTATAGGACATTTTAGATAAAATAGGCCATTTCGGAGCTAATTTAGCTTACTATGTCATTTAGGAGGAAACTAAGCTAAGTATAGGACATTTTAGATTCAATAGACCATTCTGGAGCTATTTTTCCTTACTATGTCATTTAGGAGGAAATTAAGCTAAGTATAGGACATTTTTATAAAATAAGCCATTTTGGATCTATTTTAGCTTTGTATGTCATTTTGGAGCTAATGTAGCTGATGATGTCATTTAGGCCGAAACTAAGCTAAGTATAGGACTTTTGATAAAATAGGCCATTTGGAGCTATTTTAGCTTACTATGTAATTTAGGAGGAAACTAAGCAAACTATATCTCATTCTAGAGCTAACTATACTAATTATACCATTTGGAGCTAACTAAGCTAAGTATATGGCATTTTTGATAAAATGGGCCATTTTGGAGCTTATTTAGCTTACTATGTCATTTAGGAGGAAACTAAGCTAAGTATAGGACATTTTAGATAAAATAGGCCATTTCGGAGCTAATTTAGCTTACTATGTCAATTTAGGAGGGAAACTAAGTAAGTATAGGACATTTTAGATTGAATAGACCATCTGGAGCTATTTTTCCTACTATGTCATTTAGGAGGAAATTAAGCTAAGTATAGGACATTTTTTATAAATAAGCCATTTTGATCTATTTTAGCTTAGTATGTCATTTAGGAGGAAACTAAGCTAACTATATGTCATTTTATAGCTAAATTTGGTAAAAACAGGTCATTTGGGAGGTAACCATGCTTATTATGCCATTTGGAGCTAACTAAGCTAAGTATAGGGCATTTAATAGCTAAGCTAGGTACAATAGGTTCTTTTGGAGCTAGGTAAGCTTATTATGTCCTTTAGGAGAGAACTAAGCTAAGTATAGGGCATTTTTGATAAAATAGGCCATTTGGAGCTAATTTAGCTTAGTATGTCATTTAGAGCTAACTAAGCTAAGTATAGGTCATCTTTGAGGAAATAGGCCATTTTGGAGCTAATTTAGCTGATGATGTCATTTAGGTGGAAACTAAGCTGAGTATAGGACATTTTAGATAAAATAGGCCATTTCGGAGCTAATTTAGCTTACTATGTCATTTAGGAGGAAACTAAGCTAAGTATAGGACATTTTAGATTGAATAGCCATTCTAGAGCTATTTTCCTTACTATGTCATTTAGGAGGAAATTAAGCTAAGTATAGGACATTTTTTATAAAATAAGCCATTTTGGATCTATTTTAGCTTAGTATGTCATTTAGGAGGAAACTAAGCTAACTATATGTCATTTTATAGCTAAATTTGGTAAAAACAGGTCATTTGGGAGGTAACCATGCTTATTATGCCATTTTGGAGCTAACTAAGCTAAGTATAGGGCATTTAATAGCTAAGCTAGGTACAATAGGTTATTTGGAGCTAGGTAAGCTTATTATGTCATTTAGGAGAGACTAAGCTAAGTATAGGGCATTTTGATAAAATAGGCCATTTTGGAGCTAATTTAGCTTAGTATGTCATTTAGGAGCTAACTAATAAGCTAAGTATAGGTCATCTTTGAGAAAATAGGCCATTTTGGAGCTAATTTAGCTGATGATGTCATTTAGGTGGAAACTAAGTGAGTATAGGACATTTTAGATAAAATAGGCCATTTCGGAGCTAATTTAGCTTACTATGTCATTTAGGAGGAAACTAAGTAAGTATAGGACATTTTAGATTGAATAGACCATTCTGGAGCTATTTTTCCTTACTATGTCATTTAGGAGGAAATTAAGCTAAGTATAGGACATTTTTTTTATAAAATAAGCCATTTTGGATCTATTTTAGCTCTTAGTATGTCATTTTGGAGTAATTTAGCTTATGATGTCATTTAGGTCGAAACTAAGCTAAGTATAGGACTTTTTTTGATAAAAATAGGCCATTTTGGAGCTATTTTTAGCTTACTATGTAATTTAGGAGGAAAACTAAGCAAACTATATTCTCATTCTAGAGCTAACTATACTAATTTATACCATTTTGGAGCTAACTAAGTAAGTATATGGCATTTTTTGATAAAATGGGCCATTTTGGAGCTTATTTAGCCTTACTATGTATTTAGGCGGAAACTAAGCTAAAGTATAGGACTATTTTAGCATAAAATAGGCCATTTTCGGAGCTAATTTAGCTTACTATGTCATTTAGGAGGAAACTAAGCTAAGTATAGGACATTTTAGATTGAATAGACCATTCTGGAGCTATTGTTCCTTACTATGTCATTTAGGAGGAAATTAAGCTAAGTATAGGACATTTTTTTATAAATAAGCCATTTTGGATCTATTTTAGCTTAGTATGTCATTTAGGAGGAAACTAAGCTAACTATATGTCATTTTATAGCTAAATTTTGTAAAACAGGTTCATTTGGGAGGTAACCATGCTTATTATGCCATTTTGGAGCTAACTAAGCTAAGTATAGGGCATTTAATAGCTAAGCTAGGTACAATAGGTTCTTTTTGGAGCTAGGTAAGGCTTATTATGTCCTTTAGGAGAGAAAACTAAGCTAAGTATAGGCATTTTTGATAAAATAGGCCATTTGGAGCTAATTTAGCTAGTATGTCATTTAGGAGCTAACTAAGCTAAGTATAGGTCATCTTTGAGGAAATAGGCCATTTTGGAGCTAATTTAGCTGATGATGTCATTTAGGTGGAAACTAAGTGAGTATAGGACATTTTAGATAAAATAGGCCATTTCGGAGCTAATTTAGCTTACTATGTCATTTAGGAGGAAACTAAGCTAAGTATAGGACATTTTAGATTGAATAGACCATTCTAGAGCTATTTTCCTTACTATGTCATTTAGGAGGAAATTAAGCTAAGTATAGGACATTTTTTATAAAAAAGCCATTTTGGATCTATTTAGCTTAGTATGTCATTTAGGAGGAAACTAAGCTAACTATATGTCATTTTATAGCTAAATTTGGTAAAAAAGGTCATTTGGGAGGTAACCATGCTTATTATGCCATTTGGAGCTAACTAAGCTAAGTATAGGGCATTTAATAGCTAAGCTAGGTACAATAGGTTCTTTTGGAGCTAGGTAAGCTTATTATGTCCTTTAGGAGAGAACTAAGCTAAGTATAGGGCATTTTTGATAAAATAGGCCATTTTGGAGCTAATTTAGCTTAGTATGTCATTTAGGAGCTAACTAAGCTAAGTATAGGTCATCTTTGAGAAAATAGGCCATTTTGGAGCTAATTTAGCTGATGATGTCATTTAGGTGGAAACTAAGCTGAGTATAGGACATTTTAGATAAAATAGGCCATTTCGGAGCTAATTTAGCTTACTATGTCATTTAGGAGGAAACTAAGCTAAGTATAGGACATTTTAGATTGAATAGACCATTCTGGAGCTATTTTTCCTTACTATGTCATTTAGGAGGAAATTAAGCTAAGTATAGGACATTTTTTATAAAATAAGCCATTTTGGATCTATTTAGCTTAGTATGTCATTTAGGAGGAAAACTAAGCTAACTATATGTCATTTTATAGCTAAAATTTGGTAAAAACAGGTCATTTGGGAGGTAACCATGCTTATTATGCCATTTGGAGCTAACTAAGCTAAGTATAGGGCATTTAATAGCTAAGCTAGGTACAATAGGTTATTTTGGAGCTAGGTAAGCTTATTATGTCATTTAGGAGAGAACTAAGCTAAGTATAGGGCATTTTTGATAAAAATAGGCCATTTTGGAGCTAATTTAGCTTAGTATGTCATTTAGGAGCTAACTAAGCTAAGTATAGGTCATCTTTGAGAAAATAGGCCATTTTGGAGCTAATTTAGCTGATGATGTCATTTAGGTGGAAACTAAGCTGAGTATAGGACATTTTAGATAAAATAGGCCATTTCGGAGCTAATTTAGCTTACTATGTCATTTAGGAGGAAACTAAGCTAAGTATAGGACATTTTAGATTGAATAGACCATTCTGGAGCTATTTTCCTTACTATGTCATTTAGGAGGAAATTAAGCTAAGTATAGGACATTTTTTATAAAATAAGCCATTTTGAATCTATTTTAGCTTAGTATGTCATTTTGGAGCTAATTTAGCTTATGATGTCATTTAGGTCGAAACTAAGCTAAGTATAGGACTTTTTTCATAAATAGCCCATTTTGGAGCTATTTTGCTTACTATGTAATTTAGGAGGAAACTAAGCAAACTATATCTCATTCTAGAGCTAACTATACTAATTATACCATTTTGGAGCTAACTAAGCTAAGTATATGGCATTTTTGATAAAATGGGCCATTTTGGAGCTTATTTAGCTTACTATGTCATTTAGGAGGAAACTAAGCTAAGTATAGGACATTTTAGATAAAATAGGCCATTTCGGAGCTAATTTAGCTTACTATGTCATTTAGGAGGAAACTAAGCTAAGTATAGGACATTTTAGATTGAATAGACCATTCTGGAGCTATTTTTCCTTACTATGTCATTAGGAGGAAATTAAGCTAAGTATAGGACATTTTTATAAAATAAGCCATTTGGATCTATTTTAGCTTAGTATGTCATTTAGGAGGAAAACTAAGCTAACTATATGTCATTTTATAGCTAAATTTGGTAAAAACAGGTCATTTGGGAGGTAACCATGCTTATTATGCCATTTTGGAGCTAACTAAGCTAAGTATAGGGCATTTAATAGCTAAGCTTGGTACAATAGGTTCTTTTGGAGCTAGGTAAGCTTATTATGTCCTTTAGGAGAAACTAAGCTAAGTATAGGGCATTTTTGATAAAATAGGCCATTTTGGAGCTAATTTAGCTTAGTATGTCATTTAGGAGCTAACTAAGCTAAGTATAGGTCATCTTTGAGGAAATAGGCCATTTTGGAGCTAATTTAGCTGATGATGTCATTTAGGTGGAAACTAAGTGAGTATAGGACATTTTAGATAAAATAGGCCATTTCGGAGCTAATTAGCTTACTATGTCATTTAGGAGGAAACTAAGCTAGGTATAGGACATTTTAGATTGAATAGACCATTCTAGAGCTATTTTCCTTACTATGTCATTTAGGAGGAAATTAAGCTAAGTATAGGACATTTTTTATAAATAAGCCATTTTGGATCTATTTAGCTTAGTATGTCATTTAGGAGGAAACTAAGCTAACTATATGTCATTTTATAGCTAAATTTGGTAAAAACAGGTCATTTGGGAGGTAACCATGCTTATTATGCCATTTGGAGCTAACTAAGCTAAGTATAGGGCATTTAATAGCTAAGCTAGGTACAATAGGTTTTTGGAGCTAGGTAAGCTTATTATGTCATTTAGGAGAGAACTAAGCTAAGTATAGGGATCTTTGATAAAATAGGCCATTTTGGAGCTAATTTAGCTTAGTATGTCATTTAGGAGCTAATAAGCTAAGTATAGGTCATCTTTGAGAAAATAGGCCATTTTGGAGCTAATTTAGCTGATGATTCTAGGTGGAAACTAAGCTGAGTATAGGACATTTTAGATAAAATAGGCCATTTCGGAGCTAATTTAGCTTACTACTGTCATTTAGGAGGAAACTAAGTTAAGTATAGGATATTTAGATTGAATAGACCATTCTGGAGCTATTTTTCCTTACTATGTCATTTAGGAGGAAATTAAGCTAAGTATAGGACATTTTTTATAAAATAAGCCATTTTGAATCTATTTTACCTTAGTATGTCTTTTGGAGTTAATTTAGCTTATGATGTCATTTAGGTCGAAACTAAGCTAAGTATAGGACTTTTTGATAAAATAGGCCATTTTGGAGCTATTTTAGCTTACTATGTAATTTAGGAGGAAACTAAGCAAACTATCTCATTCTAGAGCTAACTATACTAATTATACCATTTTGGAGCTAACTAAGCTAAGTATATGGCATTTTTGATAAATGGGCCATTTTGGAGCTTATTTAGCTTACTATGTCATTTGGAGGAGGAAACTAAGCTAAGTATAGGACATTTTAGATAAAAATAGGCCATTTCGGAGCTAATTTAGCTTACTATGTCATTTAGGAGGAAACTAAGCTAAGTATAGGACATTTTAGATTGAATAGACCATTCTGGAGCTATTTTCCTTACTATGTCATTTAGGAGGAAATTAAGCTAAGTATAGGACATTTTTTAAAATAAGCCATTTTGGATCTATTTTGAGCTTAGTATGTCATTTAGGAGGAAACTAAGCTAACTATATGTCATTTATAGCTAAATTTGGTAAAAACAGGTCATTGGGAGGTAACCATGCTTATTATGCCATTTTGGAGCTAACTAAGCTAAAGTATAGGAGCATTTAATAGCTAAGCTAGGTACAATAGGTTTTGGAGCTAGGTATGCTTATTATGTCATTTAGGAGAGAACTAAGCTAAGTATAGGGCATTTTGATAAAATAGGCCATTTTGGAGCTAATTTAGCTTAGTATGTCATTTAGAGCTAACTAAGCTAAGTATAGGTCATCTTTGAGAAAATAGGCCATTGGAGCTAATTTAGCTGATGATGTCATTTAGGTGGAAACTAAGGTGAGTATAGGACATTTTAGATAAAATAGGCCATTTCGGAGCTAATTTAGCTTACTATGTCATTTAGGAGGAAACTAAGTTAAGTATAGGACATTTTATTGAAGAATAGACCATTCTGGAGCTATTTTCCTTACTATGTCATTTAGGAGGAAATTAAGCTAAGTATAGGACATTTTTATAAAATAAGCCATTTTGAATCATTTTACCTAGTATGTCATTTGGAGTTAATTTAGCTTATGATGTCATTAGGTCGAAACTAAGCTAAGTATAGGACTTTTTGATAAATAGGCCATTTTGGAGCTATTTTAGCTTACTATGTAATTAGGAGGAAACTAAGCAAACTATATCTACTTCTAGAGCTAACTATACTAATTATACCATTTTGGAGCTAACTAAGCTAAGTATATGGCATTTTTGATAAAATGGGCCATTTGGAGCTTATTAGCTTACTATGTCATTTAGGAGGAAACTAAGCTAAGTATAGGACATTTTAGATAAAATAGGCCATTTCGGAGCTAATTTAGCTTACTATGTCATTTAGGAGGAAACTAAGCTAAGTATAGGACATTTTAGATTGAATAGACCATTCTGGAGCTATTTTTCCTTACTATGTCATTTAGGAGAGAAATTAAGCTAAGTATAGGACATTTTTATAAAAGAAGCCATTTTGGATCTATTTTAGCTTAGTATGTCATTTAGGAGGAAACTAAGCTAACTATATGTCATTTTATAGCTAAATTGGTAAAAACAGGTCATTTGGGAGGTAACCATGCTTATTATGCCATTTTGGAGCTAACTAAGCTAAGTATAGGGCATTTAATAGCTAAGCTGGTACAATAGGTTCTTTGGAGCTAGGTAAGCTTATTATGTCCTTTAGAGAGAACTAGACTAAGTATAGGGCATTTTTGATAAAATAGGCCATTTTGGAGCTAATTTAGCTTAGTATGTCATTTAGGAGCTAACTAAGCTAAGTATAGGTCATCTTTGAGAGGAAATAGGCCATTTTGGAGCTAATTAGCTGATGAGGTCATTTAGGTGGAAACTAAGGTGAGATAGGACATTTTAGATAAAATAGGCCATTTCGGAGCTAATTTAGCTTACTATGTCATTAGGAGGAAACTAAGCTAGGTATAGGACATTTTAGATTGAATAGACCATTATAGAGCTATTTTTCCTTACTATGTCATTTAGGAGGAAATTAAGCTAAGTATAGGATATTTTTTATAAAATAAGCCATTTTGGATTATTTAGTTAGTATGTCATTTAGGAGGAAACTAAGCTAACTATATGTCATTTTATAAGCTAAATTTGGTAAAAAACAGGTCATTTGGGAGGTAACCATGCTTATTATGCCATTTCGGAGCGAACTAAGCTAAGTATAGGGCATTTAATAGCTAAGCTGGTACAATAGGTTATTGGAGCTAGGTAAGCTTATTATGTCATTTAGGAGAGAACTAAGCTAAGTATAGGGCTCTTGATAAAATAGGCCATTTTGGAGCTAATTTAGCTTAGTATGTCATTTAGGAGCTAACTAAGCTAAGTATAGGTCATCTTTGAGAAAATAGGCCATTTTGGAGCTAATTTAGCTGATGATGTCATTTAGGTGGAAACTAAGCTGAGTATAGGACATTTTATAAAATAGGCC
>JAAAWK010000796.1:0-14291 GCA_022496015.1 Hordeum marinum
AAATGCAAATATATGATATATATATATATATATTTCACATAATAAGGCAAACAGTAGTCTCATCCAACACATAATAAACTATATCCAACACATATACCAAATCAAATCTACAAATCATATCCAACACATATACCATATATGATCATCCAAGACATGTACCAAATCAAAACATACGCAATTTCCACCATATTACAATAGTTTCACACTATTCATCCTACAAAATCAAAACAAAAAAGGAAGGAGAAGGACTCCATGAACGCAAGCTTCCATGAAGTGAATCAAATCTGCAAAATGGGAAATAAGAAAGTTAGAAGAAGAAGAAGAGAAGAAGAAGAAGAGAAGAAGAAGAAGAAGAAGACTAGAAGAATAAGAAAAGAAGAAGAAGAAGAAGGAGAAGAAGAGAAGAAGAAGAAGAACTTCTTCTTATTCTTCTATTCCTTTTTTCTCCTCTTCCTTGTTTTTCTTCATCTTATTCCTTATTTGTGTCATTTTAGAGCTAACCTATGTAAGCACGCCATTTTTTTGTGCTAACCTAGGAAAAATTAGGTAAGTATAAGTCATTTTTGTGCTAACCTAGGTAATGATGCCATCTTTGAGACATATTATGTAAGTATAGGTCATTTGAGAGGTAACTTAGGTAATTATGTCAGTTTGGAGAATAATAAGCTAAGTATATGACATTTATGATGTAACCATGGTTAGGATGCCATTTTTGAAACGAATAAGCTAATTATGTCATAAATGGACTAAATAAGCTAATTATGTCATTGTGGTGGATAATTCGCTATATAAGTATGTCTTTTTTGGGGAAAATAACCTAAGAAGAAGAAGAAGACTAGAAGAAGAAGAAGAAGAAGAAGAAGAAGTAGAAGAAGACAGAAGAAGAAGAAGAAAAGAGGAGAAGAAGAAGAAGAGAAGAAGAAGAAGAAAAAGAAGAAGAAGAAGAAGAAGAAGAGAAGAAGAAGAAGAAGAAGAAGAGAAGAAGAAGAGAAGAAGAAGAAGAAGAACGAAGAAGAAGAAGACTAGACAGAGAACAGAAGAAAAGAAGAAGACAGACTAGAAGAAGAAGAAGAAGAAGAAGAGAAGGAAGGAAGAGAAGACTAGAAGAAGAACAAGACGTCGAATAGAGAAGATAGACTAGAAGAAGAAAGTAGACAAAGAAGAAGACTTAGAACAAGAAGAAGAAGAAGCGAAGAAGAAGAAGAAGACTAGAAGAATAAGAAGAAGAGAAGAAGACTAGAAGATCATGCTTGATTTATTTGGGTCATTTTCTTCTTATTTCTAGTCTTCTTCTTTTTCTTCTTATTCTTCTATTCCTTCTTTCTCTCTCTTCCTTGTTTTCTTCATCTTATTCGTTATTTGTGTCATTTTTGAACTAACCTATGTAAGTATGCCATTTTGTGATAACCTAGGAAATTAGGTAAGTATAGGTCAGTTTATGTGCTAACCCTAGGTAATGATGCCATCTTTGAGCTGAATTATGTAAGTATAGGTGATTTTGGAGCACTTAGGTAATTATGTCATTTTGGAGAATAATAAGCTAAGAATATGACGTTTATGAGGTAACCATGGTTATTATGCAATTTTGAAACGAATAAGCTAATTATGTCATAAATGGACTAAATAAGCTAATTATGTCATTGTGGAGGATAAGTTAATTGTGCTAAGTTTGTCTATGTGCTATGTTTGTCTTTGTTTGAGAAAATGAGCCAAGTAAGTGGCATATTAGGGCTTACCATCCTCGTCATCACGGACGTGAAACACCAGGGGTGCTCGGGTCGTGCGATGCGGCTCGGGAGTTATGTTGTACCAAAGATCATTTGCGTTAGAATGATGACGCTGAAATGTTAATACTCACCGTTCACAGCCGTGGTAATGACTGGCATCGGCGGAGGGATCTGACCATTCTGCGTTGTACATAGTCGGCACATTTGGTTTTCACAAGTCAAACATATTGGTTATTAATGAAAATAACATGTAGTGCAAGATTTGGCTAATTTGAAGAAGAAACTTACCACGATGAGGTCGTACATGGCCCGGTTAGACGCATCTTTACGTGCCCTCTCCTCCTCCACCAACCTTGTCGTCCTCTCCGCCAGATCCCTCTTCTCCTCCGCCGCCTGTCGGGCCTGTTCTGCCAGAAGCTCCTGGGTTTTCTCTCTCTCTTTCTGCAGAGCAGCCTGCAACACAAATCGTCATTAGCATTGTAATCATCTTTTTTCGCACACATTGTAGTGGAGGAAATATATCCGAGTCAGTATGACTAACCTCGATGGCGAGCTTGATTGGTCGTGGACGAGGCGACATCGCAGGACATGAGCTCGTTTAGCGCGCCTTGATCTCTCGGAGAGTGCTCGAAGACCGTATATGTCCATCTCCAATGGCTATCGAGTCATGGGGCCGCCCATGGACAACTATCATCACCAGGTCTGGATCAATAGGATGCTGGCTCGGGTTGAAGTCCTCCCCATTCACCGCCTTCCCCACATCTCTATACCTCACGAGCTTGTTGTGGGAGGAGATATTGGTGAAGTTCTCGGGATCATCGAGGTCAGACACACAGAATGCCTTGACCTTCTTGTATGAGGCAGTATGGGCCATGGCATAGACGTCGTACAACTCTAGCACCTCCATCTTATTGTGATGATCCTACAAGAGTGGAACAATGTATTAATAAAGGGGTCAAGGCTAGCATCAAGAATGAATTGCAGGAATCATGAAGCAAAATACATACCCAGTTGCGCCTGAACTGATATATGTTGGCATTGCCTTGATAGTGTGGTAGACCTCCCATTTGGGCACGACGTGCCTTGGCGTCGTCATGGAGGACTCGCCATTGGTCAGAGCACCATTCATTCATCAATGCCTCCCAACAATCCATCTTATCTGCACACCATCTCGGGGGCACCTAAGTTAGTAAAGAGAAATTTGAGAGCTACGCCTACGAATCAAAGGAAGGAAACTAAGTACAAGGCCTTAAGAATAGGTAATTACCTTCATGTACTGCTCCTTGTCTAGAAACTTTCGGCGGGACGACGACTTGGCCTTCTTAATACGCTGTGAGGCGTAGTAGTCTCGAACAACCTGTACCCGAGCCTCATGCCGTAAGTTCTGTAGTAGGCGCTTGCACTCCTAATCGATAAGCTTTGTCGCGGCCTCCTCATATCCCTCCTCACACCTGTAAAAGGTCTGCAATCAAAAGAGACAACACTGATTAGTACAATAACTAGCTATTATCGATTTTTAATTGTGTAAAGGAGAAATTACCCAGAACTTCGTGATCACCATGTCGGCCCTTGTGTGGGACAACACATCGTCGATCATCTCCTCCGGTGGGGCCGGGGCCGCCAAGTAGTGCTCCTATTTCAATTCTAACTCTCGAAGCTGACCCTCACCGGGCAACATGACAAACCCCGGGAAGTTATGCCGCAAAAGCACACCAAGGATGGACTTGGGCCTGCGGACATCCTTGGCGTGAATCCAACCCCTGCAGTGTGACAAAGACAACGCATTAGATATGTGAATAAACATGAAGGCAAAAGATTTAAAAAGAGTAAATGCACTCACTTCAGCGACTCGGGCTTAATCAGCCACCTCTGCTCGCGGGTTGCCGGCACGGGCAGGAGCCGTGTACACCCACGCTGGTAGACGGTGCCCTCAACCACCTCGTCCCCGCTATCAGAAAGCTGATCCCCGCCACCATCAGCATGGCCACTCGGCTCTGCCTGATGCAGATCTAGCCAGGCATCCCATCCGGTGGAAGCCTGTGGAGTCTCACGGGACGAAGCGTCTGGCCCATGAGTCTCGCGGGACGTAGCGTCTAGCATAGGAGTCTCGCGTGTCGAAGCGTCTGGGACAGAAGGATCGTCGACCCGAGGCTCGTGGACAGGAGTCCTCGTAGCCTCCACCTCAGACAAGTCCACCGTAGCAGTCCTGTGCTCGGGTGAATCAGCTGGGGGTGGCGGCGAGGAAGGCGTAGCAGCCTTCGTACCTCTCCCGCTGCCACCACGTGTAACTTTAGGAGCTCTCTTCTTCCCATGACCTCCTCTCCCAGTGGGCAACTTCGCCGACGAAGAAGCGCCCTCGGGTGTCCCCATACCTTCGTACAACGCTCTTCGGAGAGATTGGGGTGGAATGGAAGTACCCCTCCCACCACGCGCCGACGAAGAAGGCGCCTTGGATCGCTCTCGACCCGTGCCCACCATCTTTCAACACCTGCCATGACAACTAGTAAACGAAATGAGTACACAACATAAAAAATTGAATACCGACATGAATAATAATATGTATATAATTTAAGTGTATCGCCATCATGTATATAATAAAAATTGAATACCAACATAAATAATAATATGTATATATATAATTTGAGTATATCATCATCATGTATACCTGACATGAACTAATAATAATCTTCATCATCTATATATGCTCCGGGACCAATAAATGCATCATCATCATCACTATCATCAATAAATGCATCATCATCACTATCGGGAGCAACATGCGGAAGGCCTCCTTTGTGTATTCGGTCAAGCATTGAGAGGTCTTCCGCAGCAGTAACCTCTTCTTCTTCCGTCTCTTCTTGTTCCGGCTCAGGGGTGAAGTCGAATTCACTGTCGTTGTCTACCTCAATGTTCTGGGGTGAAGTAGAGCGGTTCTTGAAATGTTTTTTGGAAAGACGTGTTTCTTGGAAGAATTCTCCTTCATATGTGTCTGGGTTAATGTGAGGTTCATAATCATCTTCATTGAGGGGATGTGGTCTAAAATGTGGTGGCACATCATAAACGACATCCCAACCATTCAGATTTGGATCAGTTTGGCAGGCCCACGGTAGATAGTAAACTTGGGTCGCCTATTGAGCCGTATTATAGACATCGGGTACATCTAAATGGGTGCTTTGTTTGATTTCGACTAGCCCTATATGTTCATGAGTCCTTCTAGTCTCCTTTGGCTGGAACCAATAACATTTGAATACTACGACGTTTGGTGGGTTTTCACCAAAGAATGTAAGTTCATAAATTGCTTCAACACTTCCTTAATACTCGATCCCTCCTTCGCCGACAACGGAGACACAACAATTTGTAGACTTTCGGTCGGCCATAGATAGCTCTTTGCCAAAAGTATGAAAGCGATACCCGTTGATGTCGTATTTGTCAAATGAACGGACCGTATAGTCAAAACCATTAGCGACTTGTCTCAATTCGGAGTCCATAGACTCTGCATTAGCCTACAAGTTTAATACGAAAGGATTGTTGCATTAGCCACAAACTAGACGAAGAAATGAAATGGTCTAATGGAAATTACCGTTTGTTTGAACCAGGAGATGAAACCAGGATAGCCGCCTCCATGCTTTGCCAGAAGCTCATACTCTTTGATGGAATCCTTTTGGATCACCGCTCCATCCGAGAATTTGGCGATGTATCGACTGTATCACATTTCCGGCAATAAGAGAATTTCAAAGGAATTAGAAGTTGTGACACAATGTACCGAGAACTTACTCGATGTACGGCCGCACTTCTGTTAGGTTGTTGAAGATATACAACGAAATGGTCCGCCATTCTTTGACATCCAATGCTATTGCTTTCGAAGCACCGGCTGGTGCGAGCTTCCCTTTGAATAGGCTGTGGTTGGATCGACCTTTTTGACGGTCGCCATCATTGTACCGAGGTTTCGGATTATGCAAATGACGATTCTTGGCTTTGTAGTGTGTTGTCACGAAGTTTGCCGCCTCCTCAGTAATGAATGCCTCAGCCATCGATGCTTCAATTCCATGTTTATTTTTACATTTTGCTCGAAGCGTCTTCTGCGTCCTCTCAGTTGCGAAGCACCAATGATTTTGCACGGGCCCTCCCAATCTTGCCTCGGTCGGGAGATGCAAAATCAAATGCTGCATTGGATTAAAGAATCCCGGTGGAAAGATCTTTTCTAACTTGCAGATCAACTCCGGCGCCAAGTCTTCCAGTTCGTCCAGTATGTCAGGCGATAGTTCTTTTGCACAAAGAGCACGGAAGAAATAGCTCAGCTCTGCCAGTACTAGCCATTCATCCTCAAGGATAAAGCCACACAACATCACCGACATTACCTGCTCAAGCCATATGTGCCAATCATGACTCTTGAGACCAAATATTTTTTATTTGTCAAGACTCGCTCCCCTCTTTAGATTCGCTGCATACCCATCGGGGAACATCAACTGCATTTTCACCCACAAGATCATTTCCCTCATAGCTGGCCTTCCAAGATTGAACAATGCTTTTGGCTTCCTCCAGTTCTTTTTTCCTTTCGGTTGTTGCATGTTTTGTAACAGTCTATCACATAGAGCCTCCTGATCGACTCTAGCCTTTGGAATATCCTTTGACTTCCCCTCTATGCCAAACAATGTACCAAAAAGGGCCTCGGCGATATTCTTTTCAGTGTGCATCACGTCGATGTTGTGTGGGCAAAGGAGGTCTTTAAAGTAAGGCAGATCCCACAAGCATATCTTGTGAGTCTAGGCGTGTTTCGAAATATACCCTTTGAAATACCCTGGCAATCTGGATCCGGCTCGAGAGCATTTATCTGATCCAGGGTCTATTGGCCTGTCAATGTAGGTGGTGCAGAGTTTTTGACAATTCTACCTTTCATGAAATTCTTCTTGTCTTTTCTGAACTTATGGCAGGGATCCAGGAACTGTCTATGCAAGTCGAAGCAAGAATACTTGCGACCCGCCTGCAGCCAACGGAACTCAAGAGCTGCCTTGCATGTGGGGCACGGGAACCTTGCATGCACACACTAGACAATGCATAGCGCATACGCTGGCAAGTCATGCGACGAGTACATATACCACACATGCATTTTGAAGTTTTTTTGTAGTGGCGTCATATGTCTTGATCCCATTATCCCAAGCTTCTTGCAATTCATCCTTAAGAGGCTGCATGTACACATTCATATTCTTCCCCGGATAGTTGGGCCCTGGAATTATCAACGTCAAGAAAGTGGTCTTTCTTTTCATAATCTCTCCGGGGGGAAGATTGAGTGGAATGAAAATATAGGCAAGCAACTGGATTGGGTCGCCGTCATACCAAACACATTGAACCCATCCGTGCTGATGGCGACTCGAGGATGCCTTGGATCTACCGCTTTATCCTTATGTAATGCATTGAAGTGCTTCCACGCAAAAGCGTCTGAAGTGTGTCCCAACATCGGATTCCCATCTGCATCCAGTTCGGTTCTTTTGCCCAATTTATGCCACGTCATCTGTCTGGCCATCTCTTCGACCATGAAAAGACGTTGAAGTCTTGGTATGATTGGCATATACCAAAGAACATTAACTGGGATTTTAGTCTGACTCTTCTCACCCATACCGTTTTCTACCACAACATACCTGGAAGACATGCAAATGGGACAACAGTTGAAGCCTACATACTCAAGCCTAAATAAGGCACATCCATTCTCACAAGCATCTATCTTCTCATAGGGCATCTTAAGCGCACGTAGGATTTTGTCCGACTGGTGCAGGTTTGCTGGCAATACATGGCCCTTGGGTAGAAAGCGTCCAAATATCGTCATCATCGCGTCATAGCATTCTCTTCCTAGGTTGAACTGAGCCTTTAGAGCCATTACTTGCGCGATGGCATCCAGCTGACAAAGCTCAGTGTGCTCGTGGAGAGGACGTTTTGAAGACTCCAACATTTCATAGAAGGCCTTTGCAGATTCCTCCATCTCATCGGCCAAATCTTGAGCATCATCAAAGTCTTGCACCATGTCTTCGACCCTGGTACCATGCTCGTCGGTGCGACGACGAACAACCTCAACTCTGGCACGTTGGGCAGACTCACCATGATATCTCCACACCGTATAATCAGGCGTAAAATCCCACTTCTGCAAGTGTTTACCCATTTCATCCCGTGTCCACTTTTTATGGTTGTCGCACCGGACACAGGGGCACCAGGTTATTTCCCGGACATTTGCAAATGCGGCACTCAAAAACCCCTTGGTTTTTCTTAACCATTCAATGGTCATTTCTTTTTGACTAGGGTGACCGGTGTACATCCAAGCACGATCACTCATCTTGCCTACCTACTAAACACACAAGAAATATATATATAATTCATCATCTATATTCATCCGTTAATCAAGTTTTGTCAGTTTTATTACATCCATGCAACCTACACGCTAATAGGTAGAGATAGGTCCGAATCCTACCCGAGTATGTGTAGATTGGGTTCGTTTTCCCATGCTCTGCTCCGGATCCGACGCAGAATTTAGGCAACACCTCCCCGCTGTTCTCCTCATACACGTCTTGGCAATAAGCAGAGAGGATGTGTACCCGGAGAACAACAGGGACGCACTGACGAAATTCCGCATCGGATCCAGAGCAGAGCATAAGGGAAAACGAACCCAATCTACACATACTCGGGCTATCCATGGATATCGTTGGACAATTCCAAAGGATGGCGGTTATAAATATGCAAATACATGCATATTTATAGATGCCGCCCTTTTGAATGGGAGACGCATACTGGTCACGCATACTGATGACTGAAGACACCTATAGCTAGCAAGTTTCATCGGCACGAAGACCGGAACCGAGCAAATCAAGGAGGCCGGGGGAGGAGATGTCATTTGGGCTCACCCACGAACGCAGCAGGGGAGCTCGTCCAACGCACGGGGAGGTCATCAAACAACTGCACATTAAATTCACCCGATCAACACAAATATGATGTTTTTTATAAAAAAATCAGAAAATATGTGACCTAACTCATAATTTACAAAACTATGACCTTCTCGGCTTTTGGAAGGCCGAAGAGCAGCTTTTCGGTCAACAGGAGGCAGAATAGGTGTCGGGGTCGGGGGTCAGTGGCATCGGGAGTCAGTGGCGTCAGGGGTTAGTGGCGTCGGGAGTCAGTGGTGTCGGTGGTCAGTGGCGTCGGGGGTAGGGGTCGATGGTCGGTGGTGTCGGGGGTCAGGGTCGGTGGCCTCGGTGGTCGGGGGTCGATGGCGTTGGGGGTCGGCGGTCAGTGGCGTCGGGGTCGGGGGTTTGGGGTCGGGGGTCGGTGGCGTCGGGGGTTGGGGGTTAGTGGCGTCGGGGGTCGGTGGCGTTGGGGGTCGGTGGCGTCGGGGGTAGGGGGTCCATAGCGTCGGGGTTTAGTGGGGTCAGTGTCGAGCCATTTCCTTTTTTCCTTCTTCTTATTATTCTTCTTCTCCTCCTCCTACTCTCGTCTTCTTCTTCTTTTCCTTTTTTTCCTTGTTCTACTAATTCTTCTTCTTCTACATTTTCTTCTTTTGTTCTACTAAACAGGAATCTAACCTAACACTAAAACTAAACTAAACTAAACAAAAACCTAAACTAAACTAAAACTAAACCTATAAAACTAAACCTAAACAACAACAAAACTAAAACCTAAAACTAAACCGAAAAAAAAACAAATGTCCTAAACTAAACCATGTTGTCTACAATATAGCAGCAGCAATAGAAGAAGCAGCGGTAACTACTAACTACTAACTATTGTCTACAATATAGGTGCAGCAGTAGCACAAATGCACAAGCAACATAAGCAGCAGTAACTACTAACTATTGAATCAACATGACTAGCCAACCAGCCACCATCGGCAAAAGCATAGAAGCGGCCAACAGCTAGTAGGAACAAAACTAGCACGGCAGCAGTGCATTAGAGCATCAACAGCAGCAGTGCATTAGAGCATCAACAGCAGCAGTGCATTAGAGCATCAACAGCAGAAGTACAGCTAGAGGCCTAGAGCGTCAACAACATCAATACATCGAGATTCTAGAGCAGTAGAGCATCAACAGCGGCAGTAAAGCTAGAGGCCTAGAACATTGATCATCAAATTCTAATACTTCTACAATACCATAAATTCAGTCAAACTCTAATGAGCATAGCAAGGGATTCAAAATGAAAATTTCCACACCCAAATTTGTATCTTCTGTATGTCAATAGCACAAACACATCAAGTGTTTATGTGTCTGAACATCATATGAATCAAAACGAAAGGAGACAGGGAAGCGGTGACCTGCGGTGGAGGGCTCACCTTGGATCAAGGATGGCGCGGCCTGGCTCCGGTGGCCATGATGGCGGAGGAGGGCCGCGGGGAGGGGGGCGGGCGGGCGCCACGACCTGGCTTCGGCGGTGGTGGAGGAGGGCCACAGGGAGGGGACGGTGGTGGAGGAGGGCCGCGAGGAGGGGGCGGTGGTGGAGGACGGCCATAGGAAGGGGGCGGTGCCGCAGCCTGGCCCTGCTGCGAGGTGGTCGGGGCGGCGGCGGTGCTGGGCGCGCGACGTCGGGAGGTCGGGGCGGCGACGGTCAGAGGGAGAGAGAGGGGCGCGGGGCATGTGTGTGGGTGAGAGAGAGAGAGGCGCGGGGCCGAAAACTACAACCCTTTCTTTGCCGTCTGCCGGCAGACGACAAAGAACTCTTTGCCGTCTGCCAGCAGACGGCAAAGAGGGTGAATGTTAGCCGCGCCGCGCCATGACACCGCGGGCCCACACTCAGCTCGTTGCCGTCTGCTGGCAGATGGCAATGAATTATTTGCCGTCTGCCAGCAGACGGCAGAGAGGTGGCAGATGGCAAAGGGTTTGAGCTAGCCAGTGCCGTGCCCCGTGGGGCCCACTTTGTTCTTTGTCGTTTGCCAAGAGGCTCTTTGCCATCTGCTGGCAGACGGCAAAGAAGCAGCTGATGGCAAAGACTCTCTTTGCCATCAGCTGCTTCTTTGCCGTCTACTTTGGAAAGACAGATGGCAAACCGCCTCTTTGCCATCAGCTAGCAAACGGCAAAGAGCTGGCAGACAGCAAATTTCCTGATTCCAGTAGTGAGACTTGCTGCACCACGAGGTCGGAGTCGCCGAAGCATAGGATGCGCCTGATGCAGATCTCCCTGGCCAGCCGGAGGCCATGTTGTTGGAGGCGGCAAAGTGGATTTGGAGGGCATAGTTGAGCTGGTCACCTTTCGGGGAGGAGAGGACTATGCCGGCACCTAGGCTGGTCCTCATTTTCGAGTACATACGCCAATGCGTGGTGTCTGGTTGAGGTGGCATGTCGTGGTGTTGTCATGACAGATATCCGAGGACTTATGTTGGAGGCCATTGCAAAGGTGACGGACTCAAAGGGGTTGGTTGGGATGAAGGACACGAGTTTACCCAGGTTCGGCCCCTCGAGATGAGGAAAAAGCCCACATCCTGCTTGTGTTGTATTGATTGGAGTATTGATTACAAGGGAGTGGATTCGCTTGACCTACTTCTCGATTAGTTTATTTCTATCTAAGTCGCCTCGAGTCTCGTCCTTATATAGGAGGCGAAGACCACGGGTTACAAGTCCCATATCGACCCTTACAATGTATCCGACTCTATCTCTATGTCACCTTGCCTTCCTGGGCAAGCTATCTCCGGGCGGCTTAACCGCCCGAGTCTTCATGCCTTCTTGGTCCGTGCCTCGCCTAGGCCCATCTTGGTAAACCGTCGTATGTGTTTAGGCACATCGGCCTTAGTCTGACCTATGAGCCGCCAAGCATAACCCGGCTCCACCTGGGTGGATCCCACCACGGGGTTATATCCCCAACATTAGGCCCCAGGTTTATTTGAGCTTTGCTCATGTCAATCCTCCATTTTACTTGGCGGCGAGTCTCTTCCTTCAAGACCTGAAAGTAAGAAAAATGTAGCCCGCCGTGACGTCATAGTGGATATGCCAAAAAGATTCCCTGATGACCACAACGGATTCCCTTCCTTCAAGATTATGCTGATGGCCACAAAATCGAGGCGTCCATCTCGGTCGGTCAGCTTCAGTTGCCTAGATTCCCGCACCCGTTTCCTTGCTTTTAGCCTCTTAAGTAGGACCGTAAACAGTCCTTTTTCATTTCCTTTGCAACTCGTGCCTCTTCTTCTTCCTCTCAACACCGTCGCCTCCGAGCTCTCTCACTCCGGTGAATGTCCTGCGTCGTCATCGCCCGAGGCCACTGCATCGACCTGAATGGACCAGAGCATCATCCGCGCCCGTCGCATGTCCTCTGATAATTTCTCCTCCACCCCTAGATCTGTAGCTTTCGGTAGGGCATCCATGGAGTTCTTCCACTCGCTAAAACGCGAGTTCTTCTCAATGCTAGACAACATGTAGATCAGTTGTTGACAGCCCAAGTGTAGTCCCTTCCTTTTGTGGCATGTAACCCCATGTATGAACCTTGTGTCATGAGCTTGTGAAATGTTTTGCAACTTGTCATCCATGTGTGGTTGTGCATTCATGCATCATTTCATCATGCATCATCATAGCATTCATCATGCTCTGCTTGTGTTCATGTGCCATGGGTTGTGATGTGTGTTGTGTGTTGAGTGTGGGTTGTTTGTGGTGGAGAGCAAGTGAGCCAACTCCTTCTTCTTCACCCTCCTTTATTTTGATCAATTAATCTCACCATAATGCGTTTCTTCCCATATTATTTCACCATAGAACTAATTTCCTTATGAAAATGTTTTAAAATGTTCAAGAGGTGGCCCCATATGTTTTATGAATTGTGAGTATGATAGTTTTGATGTTTGTAGTTTGTTTGCTTTGTGTTTTAAATAACAGGAGCTGCCCTTTTATTAAAATATTAAAATATCTTGCTCTATACTTCAACTTGATAATTTTATCAAATAGTGCATATTATTTCCTCCACAAGAATATTTTGTTTTGCTACAAAACCTTTTCTTTTACCCTGGGGATTTATGTCCTCCACAAGCCTCCTCGCTCAGCCCAACAGGTAGCCGACGGCTACCTGATCCCGTCCTCCTCCATTAGTATGCTGTGAGAGAGAGCAGAGTGCAGGTGAGAGTGAGCGCAGAGTGCCATCGCCGTTAGGTTGACTCACAGATGTCAAGGCCCGGCCCTCCCCTTTTAAGAGGGTGTAGCCCTACGGTTCCTCCTCCTTCGCATTCTCCGCCATTGCCGCCCCTTTGTGAGCATCCCCATCCCCTCTTCCTTCCTTGCCTCGCATAGATGCGTCGTGCTCGAGGTTGCCGCCTTCCCGTTGCTCTGCCTCGCGCCATCACCTGCTCGGGAAGCTTGGAGCTTGAGCCTCCACTTCCCCTTGCCGATCCTGTCCAGGGGCAGGAATGGATCCCCCATAGGGCAGCTGGCCTCCTGCACCGTTCCCCCCTCAGCGTAGTGGCCTGTGGCCGCGTGTAGTTGCTGGAGTCCGCTGTCGCCGTTGTCTGATGTCGGGTCTGTATAATCTTAAGTTTCGTTATAACATGTTGTTTGTGTGTATTTGAGCAGTGCCTCCCTCCCCTGTTAACAAGCCGAGTCATAGCAGAGTGGTAGCACCGGGGGAAATGACCCAGTGGTCGTGGGTTCGAGCCCAGGCTCCCCACTTTGTTGTTTTGTTTTTTTCCTTTGTTTCTTGTTATTTTATTACTTTCAACATATGTATGTGTGTGTAGATAAATTACAGGATGTGTTCCTTTTTTTTTTCTCCCTGCCATGTGTGTATGTATGACAAGTGTGTGTATGTATGTGCATGTGGGCATACATATATGTGGTGTGTGCTTATGCATACATACACTTGTGGTGTGGTGTGGTGCATCAGTGGTTGTGTGTGTAGATGTTGTGTGTATGTGTATATGCCTAAGGCATATATGCAAGTGGGTGTGTATGTGTGTTTGGAGTGTGTGCATGAGCATACGTGTATGCGCATAGGTGCATATGCATGAGAGTGTATGTGTAGGTGCATGTGAGGTGCACACATGCATGTCCTTATGTGGTGAGAGTTTATATGCATGTTGGTTGTGAGAGTGGTGTGTATGTGCTACCATACACATACACATATACATATATGCATAGTGCATATATGTATGCATATGGTGTGGATAACCACCCACACACATGAGCTAGTGTAGGTGTTTGAGTGTAGTGCCTTGTGCACTAGTGTGTGTGTGTGTGGACTAGGGGTTTCCCCACTTGTTATACCCCTTATTGTATAATCTTGTTGGTGCCTTGTGTTTCACATGATCACATGAGTATGACCCATGGTTTTGGGGTGGAAGACCCAATGAACTCATTGTGACTCTCAGATTTCACTTTTGAGCAAGTTCACAATCTGTCATTTTAGCTGAGATGTCATTTTGTCATTTTTTCTTTATTAATCCATGCTTGCTTTGGGATATGTGCCAACAGAAGTGCTAGTGTTTTTATATATTATGCCATGGTATTTTTGTTTAACAGGAGAATTACCCATATAAGGGAAACAAGCTGTAAGTTGCCTACTTGGTTTCTGTTTCAGCAAGTTTAATAGGTACTACTCAGGCTGTAGGTAGAGAATCTGCTGTTAATT
>JAAAWK010000797.1:0-15301 GCA_022496015.1 Hordeum marinum
GACTTTACAAAAAATAAAAGAGGCCAGTGAAGCCCAAACAAAAAAATAAAGAGGCCAAAGAAGCCCGTCAGAATAATAAATAATAATAATAAATGAGATAAAGAGAGAAGAGACAATTGCTACTACCTTTTCCACACTTCTGCTTCAAAGTAGCACCATGATCTTCATGATAGAGAGTCTCCTATTTTGTCACTTTCATATAACTAGTGGATATTCATTTTGCACGACCACTTAGTTTTCTTTTTGAGCTTTCATACACTTATAACTTTAAGTGCATTTGTTGCATGGTAATCCCTACTCACTCACATTGATATTATTGATGGGAATCTCCATAGCCCGTTGATACGCCTAGTTGATGTGAGACTATTTTCTTCTTTTTAACTTGCACCTCCTCCATATTCTATTCCACCTATAATTCTATATCCATGGCTCACGCTGATGTATTGTGTGAGAGTTGAAAAGGTTTGAGAACACCAAAAGTGTGAAACAATTTCTTGACTTGTTTCGGGGTTGTGCATGATTTAGATACGTTGTGTGGGGAAGATGGAGCATATCCAACCATATGATTTTGTAGGGATAACTTTCTAAGGCCATGTTATTTCGAAAGGACACGACTACCTTGTTGGTGTGCTCGAAGTATTACTGCTTTTATGTCAATATTAGACTATTGTTTTGAATCGTACGGATCTGAATATTCATGCCAAAATAAAGAATATTACATGGATAAATATTATAGGTAGCATTCCACATCAAAAATTCTGTTTTTATCATTTACCTACTCGAGGACGAGCAAGAATTAAGCTTGGGGATGTTGGTACGTCTCCAACGTATCTATCATTTTGGATTGTTCCATGCTATTATATTACCTGTTTTAGATGATTTATATGCATTAATATGATATTTTATATTATTTTTGGGACTAACCTATTAATCTAAAGCCTAATGCTAGTTTCTGTTTTTTCCTTGTTTTTGAGAATTGTAGATAAGGAATATTAAATAGAGTCCAAACGGAATAAAACCTTCGTAATGATTTTTTTTGGAACGAAAGGAAACTACAATACTTGAGAACCAAGACAGGGGAGCCACCGTGGGGCCACAAGCCCTAGGGCCGCACCCAGGGGGGGTAGGGCGCGCTGGCAGGCTTGTGGGCCAACGACGGCTCTCCTAACCCTAATCTTCAGCCTATAAATTCCCAAATATTCCATCACTATCAAAACAATCCACAAAAAACACTTTTCCGCCGCCAGAAGCCTCCGTTCCCGAGAGATCCAATCTTGGAGCCTTTTCCGATAATCTGCCGGAGGGGGATTCGATCAGGGAGGGCATCTACATCAACTCCATTGCCCCTTCGATGATGCATGAGTAGTTCGCCCACAGACCTTCGGGTCCATAGCTAGTAGCTCGATGGCTTCTTCTCTCTCTTTGCTCTTCAATACCATGTTCTTCGTGATCTTCATGGAGATCTATTCGATGTAATACTCTTTTGCGGTGTGTTTGTCGAGATCCAATGAATTGTGGTTTTATGTTCAGATTATCCATGAATATTATTTGAGTCTTTCTGAATTCTTATATGCATGATTTCATATCTTTGCAAGTCTCTTGAGTTATTGATTTGGTTTGGCCAACTAGATGGTAATTCTTGCAATAGGAGAAGTGCTTAGTTTTGGGTTTTCAATCTTGTTAGTGTCCTCACCCAGTGACAAAGTAGGGGTAGCGAGGCACATATTGTATTGTTGCCATCAAGGATAACAAGATGGGGTTTTCATCATATGCTTTAGTTTATCCCTCTACATCAAGTCATCTTACCTAATGTGTTACACTCTGTTCTTTATGAACTTAATACTCTAGATGCAGGCAGGAGTCGGTCGATGTGTGGAGTAATAGTAGTAGATGCAGGATTGTTTCGGTATACTTGACACAGACGTGATGCCTATATGCATAATCATTGCCTTGGATATCTTCATAATTATTCGCTTTTCTATCAATTGCTCGACAGTAATTTGTTCACCCACCGTAATACTTGTTATCATGATAGAAGCCTCTAGTGAAAACTTATGGCCCCAGGGTCTATTTTCCATCTTATACTTTCAAATCTAAAACAAAAAATACCAAAAATACTTTGCTTCATTACTTTTATCTTTTTTTACTTTACGGAAAGCAATCTATCTCTATCATATGTCATCCTTGCAAGTAACCTTAAAGGGATTGAAAACCCCTTTATAGCGTTGGGGTGCAAGAGTTTGATTCCTTGTGTAGGTACACCTATTGGGACTTGCTTGTATCTCCTACTGGATTGATACCTTGGTTCTCAACAACTGAGGGAAATACTTATCTACTTTGCTGCATCACCTGTTCCTCTTCATGGAAACCAATGCATGCTCGAGAAGTAGCATCGACTACATGACACTTCACCATTATTTGGGCCTAGGGGAACGCATTGGGAAGTAATAAGTACATGATGGGTTGCTAGAGTGACAGAAGCTTAAACCCTAGTTTATGCATTGCTTCGCAAGGGGCTGATTTGGATCCATGTGTTTCATGCTATGGTTAGATTTATCTTAATTCTTCTTTCGTAATTGTAGATGCCTTCGAGAGAGGTTAATCATAAGTGGGAGGCTTGTCCAAGTAAGGGCAGCACCAAGCACCGGTCCACCCACATATCAAATTTTCAAAGTAACAAACGCGAATCATATGAGCATGATGAAAACTAGCTTGACAGAAATTCCCATGTGTCGTTGGGAGTGCTTTGCTTTATATAAGAGCTTGTCCAGGCTTGTCCTTTGCTACAAAAAAGGATTGGGCCACTGTGCTGCACCTTTTCTCTACATTTATCAATTGCTACCTGTTACGAATTATCTTATCACAAAACTATCTGTTACCGATAATTTCAATGCTTGCAGAGAATACCTTACTGAAAACCGCTTGTCATTTCCTTCTGCTCCTCGTTGGGTTTGACACTCTTACTTATCGAAAGGACTAAGATAGATCCCCTATACTTGTGGGTCATCAGTGGATGGTGGTGGGATTGGATGGAATTGATCGTGTAATCGAGTTAAGTTTGATAGGGCTTGATCCCTAGTATCCACTATGTTCTGAGATTGATGTTACTATGACTTTGCTATGCTTAATGCTTCTCACTATGGCTGCCATGATTTTCAGATCTAAACCTATTATGTTTTCATGAATATAAGAGTGATTTGGATACTATCTTGCAAGTTATATGTACCTATCACGTGTCATGATCCGCATACCCCAAGGTGACAATAATTGGCATTCTTTCTGGTGATTGTCATAGTTTGAGAAGTTCATGTATTCACCATGTGTTAATGCTTTGTTCCTGTTCTCTATTACAAGGAGGCCTTAATATCCCTTAGTTTCCAATAGGATCCCACTACCACCGGAGGGTAGGACAAAAGATATCATGCAAGTTCTTATTGCAAGCACATATGACTATATACGAAATACATGCCTACATTAAATCGATGAATTGGAGCTAGTTCTTTGTTGTCCTAGTGTGTAACTGTTATATAATCAATGTCATCTAAATCATTATCCATCACCGATCCATGTGCCTATGCGTTACATATACTCAATCTTGCCAAGTTACTATTGTTATTGCTACTGACTACACGCCTGCTACAAAATTGCTACTATCACTATTACTGTTTCTTTTGCTATTACTATTTACCATGCTACTAAACCTTTGTTGCAGAGATATATCCTCAGTGCGGTTCATTAACAACTCAACTGTCAAGGAAAATAAATATTCTTTGGATCCCTTGTGTCAAATTAATAAATTAGGGTGAAATACTACACGTGAAGACTGTCGCGATGCCCTACACTTGTGGGTTATCAGTGTCTTGTCCCTTTCTGTCACCGGGATATAGAGCACCACTAGATCTAACCCACTACAACACACACCTCCCACCGAAGAAATATCAATCTAGTTTGCCAAACTATTTCAATAGATCGAAGAGATTTACGAAGCTATAATAATCGTGCAAATAAGAATCATAATAGATTTCAGAGAAGACTCAAATCGTTTTCATGAATAATCTGAACATAAACCCACAATTCATCGGATACCAACAAACGCACTGCACAAGAAGATTAAATTGAATAGATCACCACGAAGATGCAGTGAACTTTGTATTGAAGATCAAGAGAGAGAGAGGGAGGGAGGGAGAGAGAGATAGGCATCTAGGTACTAACTATGGACCCATAGGTCTGTGGTAGACTAGTCACACATCACCATGGGAGCAGCAAGGTTGATGTACTGGCCCTCGGTGATTGATCCCCCCTCCGGCAGGGTACCAGAATAGGTCTCCAGATGGGCACACGGCAAAACAGAGACTTGCAGCATCGGAAAATGTGTTTTGGGAGGTCTCTAGGGTCTTTGGGATTTATTTCAATTTATAGGCCACAGAGGGGCGTCGCGAGGCGCACGAGGGGGCAGCACACATCAGGGCACGACCACCCGCTGGGTGCGCCCTGTTGTGTGTTGCCTTCCTTGTGTGGCGTTCGGCCTTCTCCCGAAGCTTCGAGATCTTCTTTTTGTCCAGAAAAAATCATCAAAAAGTTTCATGGCAATTGGACTTAATTTGGCACCATAAACCTGAAAAGCTAAAAAATGCAAAAAATAACAACTCGCACTTGGGACTAGGTTAATAGGTTAGTGCTCAAACATAATATTAATTGACATATAATTGCCCAAAAAGGATCCTAGAATGATAATATTATAACATGGACCAATCACAAATAGTTTTGTGACATAGCCATTATGAGGCCTACACTGTTGGTGCCTACCTTCAAGATGATTTTCCTAATAATTGAAAACTTTGTAACATTTGTCATTGGTTGTGACTGTAGTGTCACATACTGCATTAGGGGTGGAATCCAAGACATCGGTGGCGAGTATATCGCACATTTTCCTATGAACAGAATTATGCAAAATACTTGCATATTTTGCTGATTACCTCCCATGCATACATGACTTATGAGACGTAATCATAGCAGTGAATTAAACTGTATTCACAACTGAGAGATTATACCACTTTGTGGTAATGACCTTCATATGTTTAAATAACATAAAGTTGTGAAGAGGCTATGATTGACTGAAATGTCCATAAGAGTGAGGCACCACTAGGTGGTTGATTACATCTATGTGTTTTATGTGAATAAGGTTTATTATTTGTTAGGTGACCACCTTCAATTTGAAGAACTACATCATATTGTGATGATTATCTTCTTGTGAAGGCTTGCTCTATGAGTCACTAAGAAGCACCGTAATTATGATTATGCTTAGCCATAGCATTTTCATTATACTTAATTTACTGAAGATAAACTAATGCACGAGCATTTCATGCAATATATGTCTAGCCTTTTTTTCGAAAGGAAATGTGATGTGATGACACAAGGTGGAAGTCATGATTGAACATGGGTCATGGACATTAATGATTTGTCGACCATTGGCCTTGTCTCCACTGAAACTCCACCTATAGAGAATGGCATGGCTATTTATAAATAGTTGGAATGTGCAAATTTTCATTTATGTGACATTCGCAATGTCTCGGTTCTCAAACTGAGTATTTAATGGACAATGAATATCCATTTGCCCATTGAGACTACCTTAAGGAGAGATATGTTGTCATAAGCATCACATGAATGAGTATTCATTTATATTAAGGACTTCAAGTCTGTATATGCTTATAATTTTGTTGTCTATAAATCAACACTAAGTTGAGATTATGTGATAATGCAGTCTTAGATCTTGATCTGATTGTATGTCCTTGCTGCACTTTACATTCTCCTATGATGGTGAAAGAAATACCATCTTCATTTCAGGGTGAAAATATGATAAACTTCTTGTATAGAATCATCGGGTACACCCAAGGGGTGCTATACCATTACATGAAATATGTGCTAGTGCTTATAGTACTAAGCAATTGTGTGGCTAGAGAAACCACAAGGAGTTGAACGTAAAGTGATTCAAAAATGACAAGCAAAAATGGAGTATACCTCACAAAAGAATGGATCATTTACATCAATGATCACAATGACAACTCCCAAGTCTGTCAAATGGGTGGTTGTATGAAATCTCATACTAATGATTACTAAACTGTCAAGTTCTGGGTTCAATCATATCACCGACTCATTGGAGAAGGCAAATGAGTTAAATGGGATAAGTTTGAAGTTCTACTTCAAATGGACAACCAGGAAATATTCTGGCGTAGTAGGAGAATGAATTCCTCTACATTGATGATATGCTTGTGGAATGATATTTCGTAGATCGAGTCTTGTATCCTGGTTACCCCAATATATCATCAGCATATAATCGTACTACTACATGTAGTATAATTTGGAACATCTTGTCCATGTGACATGATGGCTATGAGAAATCGAGTGTACGAATAAATTTATACTCAGTATTGTTGCGTACACAATAATTTTTCCTCCTTTATCAGTTTGGTATGAGGACGAGTAGAAAAATTATTGATAATTTGTTGGCCACAATAAAGTTGCAATATTCCCGACAGCCGAAATATTTTATGTGCACTGCATGTGCCATAGAGGAATTAGTTTTAAGGCATTGTCGCCTTAAAATTTGAAATGAGACACTCATTATTCTTGAATGCATTCAAGAATGATGCACAAATATTAAACCATTGTGTAGGTTATGTTGGTATTTCATGGTATTCATAGACACATCTAGAAGATGGTCTTAGGTCTGTATCATCCACACAAAACCATATGTTTACTGAATCAGGTGCTCAAATTGACGAATTTGGAACAAATTATCCTATGCATGGGATAATTCCATGGGAATGGAAATGTCGTTGAATTTGATTCATGAAAAATCTATGGTCATGTTCAGTACGTTGTGTACCTATCCAGAATGGTGTGGCTAGATCTCTTCTCAAAGAGAGTCAAAATTCATGCCCATTTCTAAAGAATGTGATGATCCAACATTTTTTGGTGCTAACATACGGTCTCACACGTCACATATTTGGTCTATATGAAACAAAATGCATATAATATTCCGTCCCCTTGCAGTTTGTACGTGGAAATCGATGAAAATTTTCCTATCTGTAGTAATTCGGTTGCATATCGATATCACCACCTCAACATACATTAAGGGCCTTGACATATATTTGGGATCTATGCAAGGAATAACTAAGGTAATTCTCCCCTCTTGCTCTCATCTTTGGATATAAGTGGTTATTAGCTACCAGAACAAGTGGAGGTACCTAATAACCACTCGTATCCCAAGATGAGAGCAAGAGGGAGAGAATTCTGGTCACATGAGATTAAGTTATCATATGTTTCCGCGCAAATAGAGGAAATGGCGTCCTCAACCAGTAAATGTGATTCAACCCCATGTTGAATGACACCTGATGGATGCACGTCATCCAAAGCCCAGTACAGATATGCACACATTTTTATGGTGTTGGGACATCGAAACACCTTAACTACTCCGTTTTTGTGGGAAATCACAAGGACTTAAGAGGCATAACGAGAATTCCGCAAATGATATTTATTCATGAGAATCATATATTGAAAGTCTACATATGTCGACATAAATTTGTTCTTGAGAATTGTTGAATTCTTTTGGTCTCTGAACCAAAATCCATGAAGAGTGTTGTTGGCACTTATATTGGTTGAAATGAAAGGAAGCAATTAAGAAGAGTAGCACTCGCTCATCAAAAGAGAGGTGTTTACCATAGTAAAAGTTAATCCTCATAATACCTTCCATGGTGAAGAGAAGTGTTTTTTCGTTTAGAAATAAAAATAGATGAGGTGGTGAGAAAGCAAGGCTTGTAGCGCAAGGGTTTCTACAGAGACGTGACATCGGTTACAATGTAGCATACCTTTTCGGTATGAGTGGAATTATGTTTCGATGCTAAATTGGCAGTAAAAATCCATGTTGTTGATATATGTAATGGATACATACTCACGTGGATCATTCAGTCCGGATATATATATATAGGGGCCATTTGCATTTCTGTCCCTAACTTGAACCACCTACTCACGTTTGCCCCTAATGTCGAAGCATGCACAAATTTGCCCCGCTTCCATTAGTTCCCCTTACGGAAATGCCCTTCCATTTCGTTTTCATCCGGTCAAAAGGCTTTGACCGTTATCTGGACGCTTGTTGGACATTTTGCCCTGGCTCCATGTGTCACTTACAGGTGGGACCTAGTGTAAAAAAATAAATTGCAAAAACTCTTTCACCCTCTCTCTTTCACATGCTTACATGTTGGGTCGAACTAAAAACAAAACAAAAAATATAAAAATACACTCACTCAGAGCCCCCCCTCTCTCCCTGACATGTGGGCCATGTGACCCGCTGTCACGGCCAACACCGTCCCCCCGTGGTCGTGGCGAGGTTTGGCAGCTCCGGTGGTCGTCTCTGGTGAGGGATGGGGCGCGCCTGCGTGTGAGGGCTATGGTGCTAGGTTCTAGATGGTCTGGCAGGGAACGTGGATGGAGGTCGAGGCAGACGGCGGCATAAGGCGATGCCATGGACGGGGAAGATGTCAGATTAGAGCGTAGAAAGCTTCTGCCGACGACGTCGTTGCTAGCCACCGCGGCCAGAGGCCAGATTGAGAGGTACGAGCATGTCTATGAGATTCGTAGGGTGCCTCTCCTCCGACGTGTGAGTTCAATCAGGCCTGGGGCCGCCTCTACACGATGCCGGGAACATCAACCTCCGTCACGGCCGTCACTCTTCCCCTCCTAAATTCGGCCGCCTCGATCCACTTTTGACCTACCCGACCACCGTGATGTCGTAGAGGAAAGCTCATGCCCCTAATCCCATCTTCCCCTGCTCGATTTCAGTCCCGGAGGCCCCTGCCCGGAGCTGGCTGCGATGACCGAGCTCAGTTGGATCGGTTGTGCGTGCGCCCCGCTAGGCATGTCGTGCCCCAGTGTGCCTCGAGTGCCTCGTGAAGCTGCCCCAGCCTCACGCCCCCCCGACTGTGGTAGTCTGGCCACCTACGGTGAGTCGCCGACGAGCCACCAGCGAGCGCAGCCGTTAAACGACTGGGCATGTTTTTCGGCGTGGACCGCTATTGACCTTGACGTGGGTCCCATTTTTTTATTTTTTTAGTTTGGCCCCACATGTAAGTGTGCGTGAGAGAGGAGTGAGAGAATGAGTTTTTTCCTTTTATTTTTAGTGTGGGTTCGCATGTCAATCTCATAAGGAGACCAGCGCAACAAATGTCTAGAAAATGTCAAGTTGACGGTCAAAGCCCTTTGACCGGACGGTAACAACACGAAAAGGCATTTCTATAAGGAAACATGATGGCGGAGGGGCATTCTTGAACAGGCTTTTAAATTAGGGGCAAATGTGAGTAGTGGGTTTGAGTTAGGGATATATATTGAAGTCATTGAAATGGCTTAATATTCTGAATCCAATGATAAATCGCAACATGTGTGTGTGTGAAGCTTCAGAAGTCACTCTATGACTCTTAAGATGTCGGAGAGTTGTGTGGTACAACCGACTAAGTTTGTTACTCCTTGATAAGGATTACTCTAATGCTAATGATTGTTGATGTGTATTCATGAAGAGATCCTTAATTGGATTAACATCATGTTATTGGTGTGAATAATCTTATCATCAATGTCTATACAAGACATATTACATACACATAATCATTTTGAGACGGATATTTGGGTCAAACCAAATGATGCTAAGTTTATAGCTTGAGCATATTCCCTTGGGAATAAATGTATGACAGTCTTCATATATCTAGACATATTAAAAATGTTCAATATGGATATATCTTATCAAAGACACATATGGTCCTATTATACCTGACATTGGACACAAGCCCATGCAAACCCAGGGGAGACGGTGAAGTGATAGTGGACATGAATTCCATATATGAGTACCATTAGAGCACTCATACACATTGCAAAATAAGCCAGGCCTGATATTATATTTGTTGGGAATTTATTGAGAGTGCAATCCCCAATAAAAGGTATAATGGTTGGTGTAAGGAATATCCTCATGTATGTCCAAGAGACAAAAGGTCTTGATTAATTCCATCGGGAAAATCAAGACGGGACCATGGTGTGATATCCTGATAGTGGCTGATAATCTAATCCCAACAATGACATATCAAAGACTGAATTTACTCGAAGAGTATTATGAGTGAAGCCTTCAGAATAGACTCTAAATGGGTCCTTCATCTGAACATTCTACCATAAAAAAATTGAAGCATGAAAATATATACATGGCTTCGCAGAATGACTAACCACATGTGAGATCATGTGGAGATTCATTGGAATCAATTATCATTATCTACCAAGATAATGTCACTTCTATTGCTTATGGGTTATATTTACCCTCACGAATTACAGAAATGTAAGAGGATAATCTGCAAACAAATTATTGTGAGATTCACAGTGCCTCTACCAATGTTTATATTCCAGAATCAGATTTGTGGAATTGGTATGAGATAACATTGATGTCTGCAAAGTTCAGGGGGAGTAAAATCCCAAGTTATAACCCGTTGGTGATCTTTAGATCATTCATATGGTACTCTTTTTCCCTTTATGATTTTTCCATGATGGTTTCTCATGTAAGGTTTTTAACGAGACAATATAAATACAATTGCTATGCCATATTGGGTTCTCCTTATATTTTTCCCATTGGGTTCTAAATGAGTTTTCAATGGCTTATTGTTATAAGGTTTCTTCTCAATTTTTCCCACAGGGTTTTTTGAAGGAGTTTTCAGTTTGCAATATACAAATGACGAATTGATCAAGGGAGGAGAGTGTTGAGAAATAGCACATGTGATCAATTGTATGGAAGGGATGCCTTCGAGGAGGTGTGTGTTGGGGAAGAGGTGTTTCCCCAACACATCCCTTCATCATGTATATATCTGGGTCTCCCACATCGCAATGGAACTAAGTGAAATCATTTGGACTCTTCGTTTGTCTCTTCTACTTTCATTCTACAACAGTATGTATGATTTTATTTTACTTTCATTATATATACACATTTAACATTCTCCAAATTCACGATTAAATTTTGTTTAAACATATATTTTTAATATCTGATTTTTTTCATACTCATTATATATTTTTATACATCAAGAACATGTTTTACATACAAGTTTAAATTGTAAATATACACAATTCAAATTTGTCAAAAAAAATCTATGTGTACTTGTTCATACACATTGTGCATTTGTTTTTGTAAACATTGTTTGTATATGTTGGAAACATTTTTTGACATGCACTAACTATTTTATATGCAAGGTTATATTTTTTTGGAAAAATACCTTTTGTTTTATTTATACTTTTTAACGTATGCATTGTACATTATTTTACTAGCAGACGTGTCCGTGCGTCGCAACAAGAAAAAAATCACTCCTTATAAACACACTCGACGATATCGCAAATCCCTTGAAATAATTCGTGATGTCGTACGAGAAGCAACATGATAACTGGTGTTCCGCAAAGACATAAAGGTGGGACAATCTTTTATGCATACCGAAAATGTCCAATTTATTAGACAACACAAATATATACCTAGGTTCCTGTATCAATTTACGCCTTTGCTGGCATTCCTCCTCAATGATGTCCAACAAATAATACATTAGACTAATACATTTTTGTACTCAATGATAACATGCACACAAGAGCACATCTTAAATATCTCCACCCAAAAAATCGTAAGTACGTGCATAACAATGTTTAAGGTTGCATATCAACAATGATATTCTTAAAACAATCTTTATAGGCACAATCTCAAATAATATTGAGATCAACATTAAGCCTTGGTTTACATAAAGCTCGTATATGGGTTGGTATATTTTGCATTGGGGAAAATAGAGAGGATGATTATGTGCCTATGGTAACCTTTTGCATATACATCCCCTATGGGACCAATAATAGATTTTGCGAGACCATCAAACTATCCTATCTAGCTACTTTAAATGGGTAAAAGCATATATAATAGATATTTTCCAAATACAACCATATATATGTAAGCATACATCCTCAAAAAATTAGAAATAAGTAACATGCAAGTAACAATATATTTGGAATCTCCACATTTTCTTAGCGACTTTCATATATAACATATTTAATTCGAGTTAGGGTTTGGAAAATATGATATTTTCTACAATAAGTACTTGTATCTGTAAATTATCCTATCTAGCCAATTTAAATGGGTACAAATGTATGAATCAAGTGTACACCCTAAACAAAATGGTTAGATAATTAACATGCAGGATAATAGCATATTTGGAATCTACACATTATCATTTTCTGAGCGATTTCATACATAACATGTGTAATTTCGAGTTAGAGTTTGAAAATATGATTTTTAAAATTACTTGAATTTGTAAAACTATCCTATCTAGCCCATTTAAATGGGTAGAAAACATATATAATACTCATTTTCAAAATCACCATATGTGACGTTTTTTATCGTAGGGTTCCACATCGACCAATAACAAGACTCCGAGAAACTACCAACAATGATGAGAACATGCCAAAACTGACGCCACTACTTCGAAGCATTTATATTCTTTGAAATTTATCCGAGTATGTCATGGAATTAACACCCACGAGTTGTCGGCATGTGCTGACATAACCGAAAGAGTTGATTCCAATAGAATACGACGATGAAGTTGAAAGGGGTGCACACATGTATGTTTATCCGTCTAGCCCGGAGGGTAACCTCCCCGTGGTGAATGTCATTGATGACATTGTGCCAAAACCGTCAGAGCCCAGTACCCGGGCGATAATGCAACACCAAATGGTCCGAGTACCCAGGCGATCACGCCGGCTCAACTTGCTCCAAACCCAATGACCACTTGATGGCTCAAGAATTTGTGATATTTTTAAAGTGATTTTTATTTTGTTTTCACCGGATCTTTATTAATTCTCAGTTGTTTCAAATGCTAATCCTCCAAAAGAGAAGAAAAATGTGTTTTTTTCCATTTTTTGGCTGAAATATCATATGGAAGGAACCAGGAGAATTTGATGGGGAACGTTGCATGGAAAACAAAAATTTCCTACGCACACGCAAGATCTATCCATGGTGATGAGCATCTACGAGAGGGAGAGTGGATCTGCGTACCCTTGTAGATCGCTAAGCGGGAAGCATTAAGAAACACGGTTGGTGTAGTTGAAGTCTTCGCGATCCAAATCACCGAGCGTCCCGCGATCTCATCACAATCCGTTCCGCGATCCAATCATGATCCGTCCCGGAACTCGTCACTCCGTACCGTGAACTCATCACGATCCGTCCGCGATCTCGTCATGATCCGTCCCGCGAACTCATCATGATCCGTCTCGCAAACTCGATCACGGTCCTTCCGATCTAGCGTCGAACGGTGGCACCTCCGCGTTCAGCACATGTACGCTCGATGACGCTCTCCCCCTTCTTCATCCAGCAAGAGGGTGCGGAGAGGTAGAAGAGTTCTTCGACAGCGTGACGGCGCTCCGGCGATGGTGGTGGAGCTATTCCGGCGATGGTGGTGGGGTGTAGAAATCCGATCAGAGGAGAAACTATGCACTAGGACGGGCAGCACGTGGCTAAAATCTAGTGCAAAAAACCCTAAAACCTCTAGTATATATAATAGGAAGAGTGGAGGAGGCTTGTCTCTCAAAGAGCCAGCCTTTGGGTCGGCCGAACCATGTAGGAGAGGTGGAATCCACCTCCAATCCTAGTAGGACTAGGATCATCCTATTTTTGCCTTTTCCCACCTTTTTCTCTTTGGACTTTTTCTTCCCAGCCTCATGGGCCTTGTGTGGGACTTCCACCAGCCACTAAGGGCTGGTATTCACTCTCCCACAGCCCATGTAGCATCTTGGGTCGAAATACCCGTCCTGATGGTCTCCCGGTACACTACCGCCACTCCCGGTACACTACCGAAGCCCGAAACTTTCCGGCAACCAAAATAGGACTTCCTTATACCAATCTTTACCTCCGGACCATTCCGGAGCTCCTCGTGGCGTCCGGGATCTCATCCGGGACTCCGAACAACCTTCGGTCACCACCATGCATAACTCTATACTATCGAAACGTCACCGAACCTTAAGTGTGCAGACCCTATGGGTTCGAGAACTATGTAGACATGACCGAGACACCTCTACGGTCAATACCAATAGCAGGAACTGGATGGCCATATTGGTTCCTACATATTCTATGAAGATCTTTATCGGTCGAACCTCTATGTCAAGGATTCAGTTATCCTGTATGTTTGTTCCCTTTGTTCTTTCGGTATGTTACTTGCCGAGATTCGATCGTCGGTATCTCCATACCTAGTTCAACCTCGTTTCCGGCAGTCTCTTACTCGTTCCTTAATAAAAGATCCCGTGACTAACACTTAGTCACATTGCTTGCAAGGCTTGTTGTGATGTTGTATTACCGAGTGGGCCCTAAGATACCTCTCCGTCACACGGAGTACAAAATCCCAGTCTTGATCCATGCCAAACTCAACAGCACACCCTCAGAGATACCTGTAGAGTACCTTTATAGTCACCCAGTTATGGTGCGATGTTTGATACACACAATGCACTCCTCCGGTATCCGTGAGTTGCATGATCTCATGGTCATAGCAACATATACTTGACATGCAGAAAACAGTAGCAATAACTGACCGATCATATGCTACGTTTGTAGTTTGGGTCTTTTCCATCACACCATTCTCCTAATGACGTGATCCCGTTTATCAAATGACATCTCATGTCCATGGCTAGGAACCTTAACCATCTTTGATCAACGAGCTAGTCTATTAGAGGCATACTAGGGACATGGTTTGTCTATGTATCCACATATGCATCTAAGTCTCCGATCAATACAATTATAGCATGGATAATAAACGATTATCATTAACAAGGAAATATGATAAACTAATTTATTATTGCCTCTAGGGCATATTTCCAACAGTCTCCCACTTGCACTAGAGTCAATAATCTAGTTCACATCACCATGTGATTTGCATTGTTATGAATCTCAACACCCAATGAGTTCTGGGGCTCGATCATGCTTTGCATGTGAGAGAGGTCTTATAGTCAACGGGTCTGCGACACTCAGATCCGTGTGTAGTTTGCAAATCTCTATGTCAAACCATAAACACTGCTACCACACTCCACTTGGGTACTATTCCAAATGACTGCTCCACTATATGTATCTAGATTGCTACTATGGGTCATCCGGGTTGGTGTTAAAGCTTGCATCGACGTAACTCTTTATCACCTCCATAATCGAGAAACATCTCCTTAGTCTTTTAGTCACTAAGGATAATCTTGACCGCTGTCCAGTGATCCACTCCTG
>JAAAWK010000800.1:0-36972 GCA_022496015.1 Hordeum marinum
TTCCGAACGTAAGGGGTGCCTCGAAAGACCTAGCGGCATTAACACCCACCAGGTCCCCCGTCCGTCTAACCCGTGACACTGTTGACCGAACGGATCTACCCCTTCGACTTTCACAGGACGGGTTTGAACGAGGGACATTTTCACCTGGCTGTGATAGGCTAGCCCATAGCAACATCTTAGCACAAGGTCCGGGCCCAACCCACCACAAGATTCCTTCGGTGTCAACCCGATGCGACATTGCCAAATGTGAGAGGGACCAGGGCAAAACCTGGGCGGCATTGCACACCCCGAGGTCCCCCATCCCGTCTAACCCGACACTGTTGACCGAGCGGATCTACCCCTTTGACTTTCACCGGACGTGGTTTGACTGAGGACATTTTCACCTCGCTGTGATAGGCCACTCCGTAGCACATCTTAGCACAAGGTCCGGGCCCAAGCCATCGCAAGATTCGCTCGGTAACGATGCGATGCGAAAGTTTCCCAACGTAAGAGGGCCCAGGGCAAGACCTGGCGGCATGGACACCTACCAGGTCCCCCGTCCCGTCTAACCCTGACACTGTTGACAAAAGGATCTACCCTTCGAATTTCACAGGACGGGGTTTGAACGAGGGACATTTTCACCTGGCTGTGATAGGCCAGCCCATAGCAACATCTTAGCACAAGGTCGGGCCCAACCCACCACAAGATTCCTTCGGTGTCGACCCGATGCGACAGTTTCCGAACGTAAGAGGACATAGGGAAAGACCTGGCGGCATTTCCACCCCTAGGTCCCCCGTCCCGTCTAACTTCTTACACTGTTGGCCGAACGGATCTACCCCTTTGACTTTCACTGGAATGAGTTTGACCGAGGGACATTTTCACCTGGCTGTGATAGGTCAGCCCATAGCAACATCTTAGCACAAGGTCTGGGCCGAACAAACCCAATGATCCCCTCGGTATCGACCCGATGCGACAGTTTCCAAACGTAAGAGGGCCCAGGGCAAATCCTGGTGGCATTGCCACCCCCAGGTCCCCCGTCTCGTCTATCCCTGACACTGTTGACCGAACAGATCTACCCCTTTGACTTTCATCAGACAGGGTTTGACCGAGCGATATTTTCACCTAGCTGTGATAGGCCAGCCCATAGCAACATCTTAGCACAAAGTCTGGGACCAAGCCACCGCAAGATTCCTTCAGTGTCGACCCGATGCGACAGTTTTCGAATGTAAGAGGGTGCTGCGAAATACCTGGCGGCATTGCCACCCCTAGGTCCCCCGTCCCATCTCATCCCAGACACTGTTGACTGAACGGATCTACCCCTTTGATTTCTGCGGATGGGGTTTGACCGAGGGACATTTTCACCTGGCTGTGATAGGCCAGCCCATAGCAACATCTTAGCACAATGTCGGGCCCAACCCACCACAAGATTCCTTCGGTGTCGAGCCGATGCGACAGTTTCCGAACGTAAGAGGGTGCAGGGAAAGACCTGGTGGCATTGCCACCCCTAGGTCCCCCATCCGGTCTAACACCTGACATTGTTGACGGAACGGATCTACCCCTTTGACTTTCATCGGACGGGGTTTAACCGAGGTTCATTTTCACCTGGCTGTGATAGGCGAGCCTATAGCAACATCTTAGCACAAGGTCCGGGCCCAAGCCACCCCAAGATTCCCTCGGTACCGACTCGATGTGAAAGTTTCCCAACGTAAGTGGGCCTAGGGTAAGACCTGGCGGCATTGACACCCACCAGGTCCCCCATCCCGTCTAACCCTGACATTGTTGACCGAACGGATCTACCCCTTTGACTTTCACCGGATGGGGTTTGACCGAGGGACATTTTCACTGGCTGTGATAGGCCAGCCCATAGCAACATCTTAGCACAAGGTCGGGCCCTACCCACCACAAGATTCCTTTGGTGTCGACCCGATGCGACAGTTTCCGAATGTAAGAGGGTGCACGGAAAGACCTGGCGGCATTGCCACCCCTAGGTCCCCCGTCCCGTCTAACCCCTGACACTGTTGACCGAACGGATCTAGCCCTTTGACTTTCACCGGATGGGGTTTGACCGAGGGACATTTTCACTGGCTGTGATAGGCCAGCCCATAGCAACATCTTAGCACAAGGTCAGGCCCTACCCACCACAAGATTCCTTTGGTGTCGACCCGATGCGACAGTTTCCGAACGTAAGAGGGTGCACGGAAAGACCTGGCGGCATTGCCACCCCTAGGTCCCCCGTCCCGTCTAACCCCTGACACTGTTGACCGAACGGATCTAGCCCTTTGACTTTCACCGGATGGGGTTTGACCGAGGGACATTTTCACCTGGCTATGATAGGCCAGCCCATAGCAACATCTTAGCACAAGGTCCGGGCACAACAAACCGCAAGATCCCCTCGATATTGACCCGATGCGACAGTTTCCAAACGTAAGAGGGCCCAGGGCAAAACCTGGCGGATTGCCACCCTCAGGTCCCCCGTCTCGTCTAACCCTGACACTGTTGAACGAACGGTTTTACCCCTTTGACTTTCACTGGACGGGGTTTGACCGAGGGACATTTTCACCTCGCTGTGATAGGCGAGCCCATAGCAACATCTTAGCACAAGGTAGGGCCCAACACACCACAAGATTCCTTCGGTGTCGACCTGATGCGAAAGTTTCCGAATGTAAGAGGGTGCAGGGAATGACCTGGCGGCATTGCCACCCCTAGGTCACCCGTCCCGTCTAACCCCTGACACTATTGACCGAACGGATCCACCCCTTTGACTTTCACCGGACGAGGTTTGACCGATGGACATTTTCACCTAGTTGTCATAGGCCAGCCCATAGGAACATCTTAGCACAATGTCCGGGCCAAACAAACCGCAAGATCCCCTCGGTATCGACCCGATGCGACAGTTTCCAAATATAAGAGGGCCCAGGGCAAAACCTGGCGGCATTCCCACCCTCAGGTCCCCCGTCTTGTCTAAGCCTGACACTGTTGACCAAACGGATCTACCCCTTTGACTTTCACCGGACGGGGTTTGACCGAGGGACATTTTCACCTGGCTGTGATAGGCTAGCCCATAGCAACATCTTAGCACAAGGTCCGGGCCCAACAAACCGCAAGATCCTCTCGGTATCGACCCGACGCGACAGTTTCCAAACGTAAGAGGGCCGAGGGAAAAACCTGGCGGCATTGCCACCCCCAGGTCCCCCGTCTCGTCTAACCCTGACACTGTTGACCGAACGGATCTACCCCTTTGACTTTCACCGGACGTGGTTTGACCGAGGGAAATTTTCACCTAGCTGTGATAGGCCAGCCCATAGCAACATCTTAGCAAAAGGTCCGGGCCCAAGCCACCGCAAGATTCCCTCCGTACCGACTCGATGCAAAAGTTTCCCAACGTAAGAGGGTCCAGGGAAAGACCTGGCGGCATTGCCACCCCTCAGGTCCCCCGTCTCGTCTAACCCTGACACTGTTGACCGAACGGATCTAGAGCTTTGACTTTCACCGGACGGGGTTTGACCGAGGGACATTTTCACCTAGCTGTGATAGGCCAGCCCATAGCAACATCTTAGCACAAGGTCCGGGCCCAAGCCACCACAAGATTCCCTCCGTACCGACTCAGTGCGAAAGTTTCACAACGTAAGAGGGCCCAAGGCAAGTCCTGGCGGCGTTGATACCCACCAGGTCCCCCGTCTCGTCTACCCCTGACACTGTTGACCGAACGGATCTACCCCTTTGACTTTCACCGGACAGGGTTTGACCGAGGGACATTTTCACCTGGCTGTGATAGGCCAGCCCATAGCAACATCTTAGCACAAGCTCGGGCCCAACCCACCACAAGATTCCTTCGGTGTCGACCCGATGCGAAAGTTTCCGAAGGTAAGAGGGTGCAGGGAAAGACCTGGTGGCATTAACACCCACCAGGTCCCCCATCCCGTCTAACCCCTGACACTTTAGACCAAACGGATCTACCCGTTCGACTTTCACCGGACGGGGTTTGACCGATGGACATTTTCACTTGGCTGTGATAGGCCAGCCCATAGCAACATCTTAGCACAAGGTCCGGGCCCAAGCCACTGCAAGATTCCTTCAGTGTCGACCCGATGCGACAGTTTCCGAACGTAAGAGGATGCAGGGAAAGACCTGGCGGCATTGCCACCCCTAGGTCCCCCGTTCGGTCTAACCCCTGACACTGTTGACCGAACGGATCTACCCCTTTGACTTTCACCAGACGGGGTTTGACCGAGGGACACTTTCACCTGGCTGTGATAGGCCAGCCCATAGCAACATCTTAGCACAAGGTCCGAGCCCAACAAACGGCAAGATCCCCTCGGTATCGACCCGATGCGACAGTTTCAAAACTTAAGAGGGCCCAGGGCAAAACCTAGCGGCATTGCCACCCCCAAGGTCCCCCGTCTCGTCTAACCCTGACACTGTTGACCGAAAGGATCTACACCTTTGACTTTCACCGGACGGGGTTTGACTGAGGGACATTTTCACGTAACTGTGATAGGCCAGGCCATAGCAACATCTTAGCTCAAGGTCGGGGCCCTAGCCACCGCAAGATTCCCTCGGTACCGACTCGATGCGAAAATTTCCCAACGTAAGAGGGCCCAAGGCAAGACCTGGCGGCATTGACACCCACCAGGTCCCCCGTCCCGTCTAACCCTAACACTGTTGACCAAACGGATCTAACCCTTCGACTTTCACAGGACGTGGTTTGAACGAGTGACATTTTCACCTGTCTGTGATAAGCCAGCCCATAGCAACATCTTAGCACAAGGTCGGGCCCAACCCACCACCAGATTCCTTCGGAGTCGACCCAATGCGAAAGTTTCCGAACGTAAGAGGGTGCAGGGAAACACCTGGCGGCATTGCCACCCCTAGGTCCCCCATCCCATCTAACCCTAACACTGTTGACCGAACGGATCTACCCCTTTGACTTTCACCAAACGGGGTTTGACCGAGGGATATTTTCACCTGGCTGTGATAGGCCAGCGAATAGCAACATCTTAGCACAAGGTCCGGGCCCAAGCCACCGCAAAATTCCCTCGGTACCGACTTGATGCAAAAGTTTCCCAACGTAAGAGGGCCCAAGGCAAGACCTAGCGGCACTGACACCCACCAGGTCCCCCGTCCCGTCTAACCCTGACACTGTTGACCGAAAGGATCTACCCTTCGACTTTCACAGGACGGGGTTTGAACGAGGGACATTTTCACCTGGCTGTGATAGCCAGCCCATAGCAACATCTTAGCACAAGGTCGGGCCCAACCCACCACAAGATTCATTCGGTGTCGACTCGATGCTGCAGTTTCCGAACGTAACAGGCTGTAGGGAAAGACCTGGTGGCATTGCCACCCCTAGGTCCCCCATCCCGTCTAACCCCTGACACTGTTGGCCGAACGGATCTACCCCTTTGACTTTCACCGGATGGGGTTTGATCTAGGGATATTTTCACCTGGCTGTGATAGGCTAGCCCATAACAACATCTTAGCACAAGGTCCGGGCCGAACAAATCGCAAGATCCCCTCGATATCGACCCGATGTGACAGTTTCCAAACGTAAGAGGGCCCAGGGCAAACCTGGCGGCATTGGCACCCCCAGGTCCCCCGTCTCGTCTAACCCTGGCACTGCTGACCGAACGGATCTATCCTTTGACTTTCACCGGACGGGGTTTGACCATGGGACATTTTCACCTAGCTGTCATAGGCCAGCCCATAGCAACATCTTAGCACAAGGTCCGGGCCCAAGCCACGGCAAGATTCCTTCAGTGTCGACCCGATGCGACAGTTTCCGAACGTAAGAGGGTGCAGGGAAAGACCTGGCGGCTATGCCACCCTGGTCCCCCGTCCCGTCTAACCCCTGACATTGTTGACCGAACGGGTCTACCCCTTTGACTTTCACCGGACGGGGTTTGATCGAGCGACATTTTCACCTGGCTGTGATCGGCCAGCCCATAGCAACATCTTAGCACAAGGTCGGGCCCAACCCACCACAAGATTCCTTCGGTGTCGACCCGATGCGAAAGTTTCCGAACGTAAGAGGGTGCAGGGAAAGACCTGGCGGCATTAACACCCACCAGGTCCCCCGTCCTGTCTAACCCCTGACACTTTTGACCGAACGGATCTACCCCTTCGACTTTCACGGGACGGGGTTTGAATGAGGAACATTTTCACCTGGCTGTGATAGGCCAGCCCATAGCAACATCTTAGCACAAGGTCCGGGCCCAAGCCACCGCAAGATTCCCTCCGTACCGACTCGATGCGAAAGTTTCCCAAAATAAGAGGGCCCAGGGCAAGACCTGGCGGCATTAACACCCACCAGGTCCCCCATCCCTTCTAACCTTGATATTGTTGACCGAACGGATCTACCCCTTCGACTTTCACCGGACAGGGTCTGACAGAGGGACATTTTCACCTGGCTGTGATAGACCAGCCCATAGCAACATCTTAGCACAAGGTCGGGCCCAACCCACCACAAGATTCCTTCGGTGTCGACCTGATGCGATAGTTTCTGAACGTAAGAGGGTGCAGGGAATGACCTGGCGGCATTGCCACCCCTAGGTCACCCGTCTCGTCTAACCCCCGACACTATTGACCGAACGGATCTACCCCTTTGAGTTTCACCGGACGAGGTTTGACCGATGGACATTTTCACCTAGTTGTCATAGGCCAGCCCATAGCAACATCTTAGCACAAGGTCCGGGCCCAACAAACCGCAAGATCCCCTCGGTATCGACCCGATGCGAAAGTTTCCAAATATAAGAGGGCCCAGGGCAAAACCTGGCTGCATTCCCACCCTCAGGTCCCCCGTCTCGTCTCAGCCTGACACTGTTGACCAAACGGATCTACCCCTTTGACTTTCACCGGACAGGGTTTGACCGAGGGACATTTTCACCTGGCTATGATAGGTTAGCCCATAGCAACATCTTAGCACAGGGTCCGGGCCCAACAAACCGCAAGATCCCCTCGGTATCCACCTGACGCGATAGTTTCCAAACGTAAGAGGGCCGAGGGAAAAACCTGGCGGCATTGCCACCCCTAGGTCCCCCGTCTCGTCTAACCCTGACACTGTTGACCGAACGGATCTACCCCTTTGACTTTCACCGGACGGGGTTTGACCGAGGGATATTTTCACCTAGCTGTGATAGGCCAGCCCATAGCAACATCTTACCAAAAGGTCCGGGCCCAAGCCACCGCAAGATGCCCTCCGTACCGACTCGATGCAAAAGTTTCCCAACGTAAGAGGGTCCAGGGCAAGACCTGGCGGCATTGCCAACCCTCAGGTCCCCCGTCTCGTCTAACCCTGACACTGTTGACCGAACGGATCTACCGCTTTGACTTTCACCGGACGGGGTTTGACCGAGGGACATTTTCACCTGGCTGTGATAGACCAGCCCATAGCAACATCTTAGCACAAGGTCGGGCCCAACCCACCACAAGATTCCTTCGGTGTCGACGCGATGCGAAATTTTCCGAATGTAAGAGAGTGCAGGGAAAGACCTGGCGGCATTAACACCCACCAGGTCCCCCGTCCCGTCTAACCCCTGACACATTTGACCGAACGGATCTACCGCTTTGACTTTCACAGGACGGGGTTTGAACGAGGGACATTTTCACCTGCTTGTGATAGGCCAGCCCATAGCAACATCTTAGCACAAGGTCAGGCCCAACCCACCACAAGATTCCTTCGGTGTCGACCCGATGTGACAGTTTCCGAACGTAAGAGGGTGCAGGGAAAGACCTGGCGGCATAGCCACCCCTAGGTCCCCCGTCCCGTCTAACCCCTGACACTGTTGACGGAACTGATCTACCCCTTTGACTTTCACCGGATGGGGTTTGACCGAGGGACGTTTTCACCTGGCTGTGATAGGCCAGCCCATAGCCACATCTTAGCACAAGGTCCGGGCACAACAAACCGTAATATCCCCTTGGTATCGACCCGATGCGACAGTTTCCAAACGTAAGAGGGACCAGGGCAAAACCTGGCGGCATTGCCACCCTCAGGTCCCCCGTCTCGTCTAACCCTGACACTGTTGACTGAACGGATCTACCCCTTTGACTTTCACTGGACGGGGTTTGACCGAGGGACATTTTCACCTGGCTGTGATAGGTGAGCCCATAGCAACATCTTAGGACAAAGTAGGGCCGAGCCGACCACAAGATTCCTTCGGTGTCGACCTGATGCGACAGTTTCTGAACATAAGAGGGTGCAGGGAATGACCTGGCGGCATTGCAACCTCTAGGTCCCACATCCTGTCTAACCCCTGACACTGTTGACTGAATGGATATACCCCGTTGACTTTCACCGGACGGGGTTTGACCGAGGGACATTTTCACCTGGCTGTGATAGGTCAGCCAATAGCAACATCTTAGCACAAGGTCCGGTCCCAAGCTACCGCAAAATTCCCTCTGTACCGACTCGATGCGAAAGTTTCCCAACGTAAGAGGGCCCGGGGCAAGACCTGGCAGCATTGACACCCACCAGGTCCCCCGTCCCGTCTAACCCCTGACATTGTTGACCGAACGGGTCTACCGCTTTGACTTTCACCGGACGGGGTTTGACCGAGGGACATTTTCACCTGGCTGTGATAGGCCAGCCCATAGCAACATCTTATCACAAGGTCCAGGACCAACAAACCGCAAGATCCCCTCGGTATCAACCCGATGTGACAGTTTCCAAACGTAAGAGGGCCCAGGGCAAAACCTGGCGGCATTGCCACCCCAAGGTCCCCTGTCTCGTCTATACTTGATATTGTTGACCGAATGGATCTACCCCTTTGACTTTCACCGGACGGGGTTTGACCGAGGGACATTTTCACCTAGCTATGATAGGCCAGCCCATAGCAACATCTTAGCATAAGGTCCGGGCCCAAGCCACCGTAAGATTCCCTCTATACCGACTCGATGCAAAAGTTTCCCAACGTTAGAGGGCCCAGGGCAAGACCTGGCGGCATTGACACCCATCAGGTCCCCCATCCCGTCTAACCCTGATACTGTTAACCGAACGGATCTACCCCTTTGACTTTCACCGGACGGGGTTTGACCGAGGGACATTTTCACCTGGCTGTGATAGGCCAGCCCATAGCAACATCTTAGCTCAAGGTCGGGCCCAACCCACCACAAGATTCCTTCGGTGTCGACCCGATGCGAAAGTTCTCGAACGTAAGAGGGTGCAGGGAAAGACCTGGCGGCATTAACACCCACGAGGTCCCCGGTCCTGTCTAACCCCTCACACATTTGACTGAACGGATCTACCCCTTCGACTTTCACAGGATGGGGTTTGAACGATGGACATTTTCACCTAGCTGTGATAGGCAAGCCCATAGCAACATCTTAGCACATGGTCCGGGCCCAAGCCACCGCAAGATTCCCTCGGTACCGACTCGATGCAAAAGTTTCCCAACGTAAGAGGGCCCAGGCAAGACCTGGTGGCATTGACACCCACCAGGTCCCCTGTCCCGTCTAACCCTGACACTGTTGACCGAACGGATCTACCCCTTTGACTTTCACCGGGCGGGGTTTAACCGAGGGACATTTTCACCTGGCTGTGATAGGCTGGCCCATAGCAACATCTTAGCACAAGGTAGGGCCCAACCCACCACAAGATTCCTTCGGTGTCGAGCCGATGCGAGAGTTCCTGAACGTAAGAGGGTGCAGGGAAAGACCTGGTGGCATTGCCACGCCTAGGTCCCCCGTCCCATCTAACCCCTAACATTGTTGACCGAACGGATCTACCCCTTTGACTTTCACCGGACGGGGTTACACCGATGGACATTTTCAGCTGGCTGTGATAGGCCAGCCCATAGCAACATATTAGCACAAGGTCCGGGCCCAAGCCACCGCAAGATTCCCTCGGTACCGACTCGATGCAAAAGTTTCCCAATGTAAGAGGGCCCAGGGCAAGACCTGGCGGCATTGATACCCACCAGGTCCCCCGTCCCGTCTAACCCTGACACTGTTGAGCAAACGGATCTACCCCCTCGACTTTCACGGGACGGGGTTTAAACGAGGGACATTTTCACCTGGCTGTGATAGGCCGGCCCATAGCAACATCTTAGCACAAGGTCGGGCCCAACCCACCACAAGATTCCTTCAGTGTCGAGCCGATGCGATAGTTTCCGAACGTAAGAGGTTGCAGGGAAAGACCTGGCGGCATTGCCACCCCTAGGTCCCCCATCCCGTCTAACCCCTAACACTGTTAACCGAACGGATCTAACCCTTTGACTTTCACCGGACATGAGTTTGACCGAGGGACATTTTCACCTGGTTGTGATAGGCCATCCAATAGCAACATCTTAGCACAAAGTCCGGGCCCAAGCCACGGCAAAATTCCCTCGGTACCGACTCGATGCGAAAGTTTCCCAACGTAAGAGGGCCCAGGGCAAGACCTGGCGGCATTGACACCCACCAGGTCCCCCATCCCGTCTAACCCTGACATTGTTGACCGAACGGATCTACCCCTTGGACTTTCACCGGACGGGGTTTGACCGAGGGACATTTTCACCTGGCTGTGATAGGCCAGCCCATAGCAACATCTTAGCACAAGGTCGGGCTCGACCCACCACAAGATTCCTTCGATGTCGACCCGATGCGACAGTATCCGAACGTAAGAGGGTGCAGGGAAAGACCTGGCGGCATTGCCACCCCTAGGTCCCCCGTCCCGTCTAACCCCTAAAACTGTTGACTGAACGGATCTAGCCCTTTGACTTTTACCGGACGGGGTTTGACCGAGGGACATTTTCACTTGGCTGTGATAGGACAGCCCATAGCAACATCTTAGCACCAGGTCCGGGCACAACAAACCGCAAGATCCCCTCGATATCGACCCGATGCGACAGTTTCCAAACGTAAGAGGGCCCAGGGCAAAACCTGGCGGATTGCCACCCTCAGGTCCCCCGTCTCGTCTAACCCTGACACTGCTGAACGAACGGTTTTACCCCTTTGACTTTCACTGGACGGGGTTTGACCGAGGGACATTTTCACCTCGCTGTGATAGGCGAGCCCATAGCAACATCTTAGCACAAGGTAGGGCCCAACCCACCACAAGATTCCTTCGGTGTCGACCTGATGCGACAGTTCCTGAACGTAAGAGGGTGGAGGGAATGACCTGGCGGCATTGCCACCCCTAGGTCACCCGTCCCGTCTAACCCCTGACACTATTGACCGAACGGATCTACCCCTTTGACTTTCACCGGACGAGGTTTGACCGAGGGACATTTTGACCTAGTTGTCATAGGCCAGCCCATAGCAACATCTTAGCACAAGGTCCGGGCCCAACAAACCACAAGATCCCCTCGGTATCGACCCGATGCGAAAGTTTCCAAATATAAGAGGGCCCAGGGCAAAACCTGGCAGCATTCCCAACCTGAGGTCCCCCGTCTCGTCTAAGCCTGACACTGTTGACCAAACGGATCTTCCCCTTTGACTTTCACCGGACGGGGTTTGACCGAGGGACATTTTGACCTGGCTGTGATAGGCTAGCCCATAGCAACATCTTAGGACAAGGTCCGGGCCCAACAAACCGCAAGATCCCCTCGGTATCCACCCGACGCGACAGTTTCCAAACGTAAGAGGGCCGAGGGAAAAACCTGGCAGCATTGCCACCCCCAGGTCCCCCGTCTCGTCTAACCCTGACACTGTTGACCGAACGGATCTACCCCTTTGACTTTCACCGGACGGGGTTTGACCGAGGGAAATTTTCACCTAGCTGTGATAGGCCAGCCCATAGCAACATCTTAGCAAAAGGTCCGGGCCCAAGCCACCGCAAGATTCCCTCCGTACCGACTCGATGCAAAAGTTTCCCAACGTAAGAGGGTCCAGGGCAAGACCTGGCGGCATTGCCACCCCTCAGGTCCCCCGTCTCGTCTAACCCTGACACTGTTGACCGAACGGATCTACCGCTTTGACTTTCACCGAACGGGGTTTGACCGAGGGACATTTTCACCTGGCTGTGATAGACCAGCCCATAGCAACATCTTAGCACAAGGTCGGGCCCAACCCACCACAAGATTCCTTCGGTGTCGACGCGATGCGAAATTTTCCGAACGTAAGAGGGTGCAGGGAAAGACCTGGCAGCATTAACACCCACCAGGTCCCCCGTCCCGTCTAGCCCCTGGCACATTTGACCGAACGGATCTACCCCTTCGACTTTCACAGGACGGGGTTTGAACGAGGGACATTTTCACCTAGCTGTGATAGGCAAGACCATAGCAACATCTTAGCACATGGTCCGGGCCCAAGCCACCGCAAGATTCCCTCGGTACCGACTCGATGCAGAAGTTTCCCAACGTAAGAGGGCCCAGGGCAAGACCTGGTGGCATTGATACCCACCAAGTCCCCTATCCCGTCTAACCCTGACACTGTTGACCGAACGGATCTACCCCTTTGACTTTCACCGGACGGGGTTTAACCGAGGGACATTTTCACCTGGCTGTGATAGGCTGGCCCATAGCAACATCTTAGCACAAGGTAGGGCCCAACCCACCACAAGATTCCTTCGGTGTCGACCTGATGCGACAGTTTCTGAACGTAAGAGGGTGCAGGGAATGACCTGGCGGCATTGCCACCCCTAGGTCCCCCATCCCGTCTAACCCCTGACACTGTTGACTGAATGGATCTACCCCTGTGACTTTCACCGGACGAGGTTTGACCAAGGGATATTTTCACCTGGTTGTGATAGGCCAGCCCATAGCAACATCTTAGGACAAGGTCCGGGCCCAACAAATAGCAAGATCCCCTCGGTATCGACCCGATGCGACAGTTTCCAAATGTAAGAGGGACCAGGGCAACACCTGGCGGCATTCCCACCCTCAGGTCCCACGTCTCGTCTAACCCTGACACTGTTGACCAAACGGATCTACCCCTTTGACTTTCATCGGACGGGGTTTGAGCGAGGGACATTGTCACCTCGATGTGATAGGCCAGCCCATAGCAACATCTTAGCACAAGGTCCGAGCCCAACAAACCGCAAGATCCCTCGGTATCGACTCGATCCGACAGTTTCCAAACATAAGTGGGCCGAGGGCAAAACATGACGGCATTGCCACCCCCAGGTCCCCTGTCTCGTCTAACCCTGACACTGTTGACCGAACGGATCTACCCCTTTGACTTTCATCGGACGGGGTTAGACCGAGGGAAATTTTCACCTAGCTGTGATAGGCCAGCCCATAGCAACATCTTAGCAAAAGGCGCGGGGCCCAAGCCACCGCTATATTCCCTCGGTACCGACTCGATGTGAAAGTTTCCCGACGTAGGAGGGCCCAGGGCAAGACCTGGCGGCATTGCCACCCCTTAGGTCCCCCGTCTCGTCTAACCCTGACACTGTTGACCGAACGGATATACCCCTTTGACTTTCACTGGACGGGGTTTGACCGAGGGACATTTTCACCTAGCAGTGACAAGCCATCCCATAGAAACATCTTAGCACAAGGTCGTGGCCCAAGCCACCGCAAGATTCCCTCGGTACCGACTTGTTGCGAAAGTTTCCCAATGTAAGAGGGCCCAGGGCAAGACCTGGCAGCATTGACACCCACCAGGTCCCCCGTCCCGTCTAACCCTGACACTATTGACCAAAAGGATCTACCCCTTTGACTTTCACCAGACGGGGTTTGACCGAGGGACATTTTCACCTGGCTATGATAGGCCAGCCCATAGCAACATCTTAGCACAAGGTCGGGCCCAACCCACCACAAGATTCCTTCGGTGTCGAGCCGGTCCGACAGTTTCCAAACGTAAGAGGGTGCAGGGATAGACCTGGCGGCATTGCCACCCCTAGGTACCCCGTCCCGTCTTACCCCTAACACTGTTAACCGAACGGATCTACCCTTTGACTTTCACCGGACATGAGTTTGACCGAGTGACATTTTCACCTGGCTGTGATAGGCCAGCCCATAGCAACATCTTAGCAGAAGGTCCAGCCCCAAGCCACCGCAAGATTCCGTCGGTACCGACTTGATGCAAAAGTTTCCCAACATAACAGGGCACAGGGCAAGACCTGGCGGCATTGACACCCACCTGGTCCCCCGTCCCATCAAACCCTAACACTGTTGACCGAACGGATCTACCCCTTCGACTTTCACAGGACGGAGTTTGAACGAGGGACATTTTCACCTGGCTGTGATAGGCTAGCCCATAGCAACATCTTAGCACAAGGTTGGGCCCAACCCACCACAAGATTCCTTCGGTGCCGAGCCGATACGACAGTTTCCGAACGTAAGAGGGTGCCGGGAAAGACCTGGCGGCATTGCCACCCCTAGGTCCCCCGTCCCGTCTAACCCGTGACATTGTTGACCGAATGGATATACCCCGTTGACTTTCATCGGACGGGATTTGACCAAGGGACATTTTCACCTGGCTGTGATAGGTCAGCCAATAGCAACATCTTAGCACAAGGTACGGGCCCAAGCCACCGCAAAATTCCCTCGGTACCGACTCGATGCCCCATCCCGTCTAACCCGTGACACTTTTGGCCGAACGGATCTACCCCTTTGACTTTTATCGGACGGGGTTTGACCGAGGGACATTTTCACCTGGCTGTGATAGGCCAGCCCATAGCAACATCTTAGCACAAGGTTCGGGCCCAACAAATCGCAAGATCCCATCGGTATCAACCCGATGCGACAGTTTCCAAACGTAAGAGGGCCTAGGGCAGAACCTGGCAGCATTGCCACCCCCAGGTCCCCCGTCTCGTCTAACCCTTACACTGTTGCCCGAGCGGATCTACCCCTTTGACTTTCACCAGACGGGGTTTGACCAAGGGAAATTTTCACCTAGCTTTGATAGGCCAGCCCATAGCAACATCTTAGCAAAAGGTCCGGGCCCAAGCCACCGCAAGATTCCTTTAGTGTCGACCCGATGCGAAAGTTTCCGAACGTAAGAGGGTGCAGGGAAAGACCTGGCAGCATAGCCACCCCTAGGTCCCCCGTCCCGTCTAACCCCTGACACTTTTGACCGAACGGATCTACCCCTTCGACTTTCACGGGACGGGGTTTGAATGAGGAACATTTTCACCTGGCTGTGATAGGCCAGCCCATAGCAACATCTTAGCACAAGGTCCGGGCCCAAGCCACCGCAAGATTCCCTCCGTACCGACTCGATGCGAAAGTTTCCCAAAATAAGAGGGCCCAGGGCAAGACCTGGCGGCATTAACACCCACCAGGTCCCCCATCCCTTCTAACCTTGATATTGTTGACCGAACGGATCTACCCCTTCGACTTTCACCGGACAGGGTCTGACAGAGGGACATTTTCACCTGGCTGTGATAGACCAGCCCATAGCAACATCTTAGCACAAGGTCGGGCCCAACCCACCACAAGATTCCTTCGGTGTCGACCTGATGCGATAGTTTCTGAACGTAAGAGGGTGCAGGGAATGACCTGGCGGCATTGCCACCCCTAGGTCACCCGTCTCGTCTAACCCCTGACACTATTGACCGAACGGATCTACCCCTTTGAGTTTCACCGGACGAGGTTTGACCGATGGACATTTTCACCTAGTTGTCATAGGCCAGCCCATAGCAACATCTTAGCACAAGGTCCGGGCCCAACAAACCGCAAGATCCCCTCGGTATCGACCCGATGCGAAAGTTTCCAAATATAAGAGGGCCCAGGGCAAAACCTGGCTGCATTCCCACCCTTAGGTCCCCCGTCTCGTCTAAGCCTGACACTGTTGACCAAACGGATCTACCCCTTTGACTTTCACCGGACAGGGTTTGACCGAGGGACATTTTCACCTGGCTATGATAGGCTAGCCCATAGCAACATCTTAGCACAGGGTCCGGGCCCAACAAACCGCAAGATCCCCTCGGTATCCACCCGACGCGATAGTTTCCAAACGTAAGAGGGCCGAGGGAAAAACCTGGCGGCATTGCCACCCCTAGGTCCCCCGTCTCGTCTAACCCTGACACTGTTGACCGAACGGATCTACCCCTTTGACTTTTACCGGACGGGGTTTGACCGAGGGATATTTTCACCTAGCTGTGATAGGCCTGCCCATAGCAACATCTTACCAAAAGGTCCGGGCCCAAGCCACCGCAAGATGCCCTCCGTACCGACTCGATGCAAAAGTTTCCCAACGTAAGAGGGTCCAGGGCAAGACCTGGCGGCATTGCCAACCCTCAGGTCCCCCGTCTCGTCTAACCCTGACACTGTTGACCGAACGGATCTACCGCTTTGACTTTCACCGGACGGGGTTTGACCGAGGGACATTTTCACCTGGCTGTGATAGACCAGCCCATAGCAACATCTTAGCACAAGGTCGGGCCCAACCCACCACAAGATTCCTTCGGTGTCGACGCGATGCGAAATTTTCCGAACGTAAGAGAGTGCAGGGAAAGACCTGGCGGCATTAACACCCACCAGGTCCCCCGTCCCGTCTAACCCCTGACACATTTGACCGAACGGATCTACCGCTTTGACTTTCACAGGACGGGGTTTGAACGAGGGACATTTTCACCTGCTTGTGATAGGCCAGCCCATAGCAACATCTTAGCACAAGGTCAGGCCCAACCCACCACAAGATTCCTTCGGTGTCGACCCGATGTGACAGTTTCCGAACGTAAGAGGGTGCAGGGAAAGACCTGGCGGCATAGCCACCCCTAGGTCCCCCGTCCCGTCTAACCCCTGACACTGTTGACGGAACTGATCTACCCTTTTGACTTTCACCGGATGGGGTTTGACCGAGGGACGTTTTCACCTGGCTGTGATAGGCCAGCCCATAGCCACATCTTAGCACAAGGTCCGGGCACAACAAACCGTAATATCCCCTTGGTATCGACCCGATGCGACAGTTTCCAAACGTAAGAGGGACCAGGGCAAAACCTGGCGGCATTGCCACCCTCAGGTCCCCCGTCTCGTCTAACCCTGACACTGTTGACTGAACGGATCTACCCCTTTGACTTTCACTGGACGGGGTTTGACCGAGGGACATTTTCACCTGGCTGTGATAGGTGAGCCCATAGCAACATCTTAGCACAAAGTAGGGCCCAGCCCACCACAAGATTCCTTCGGTGTCGACCTGATGCGACAGTTTCTGAACATAAGAGGATGCAGGGAATGACCTGGCGGCATTGCAACCCCTAGGTCCCCCATCCTGTCTAACCCCTGACACTGTTGACTGAATGGATATACCCCGTTGACTTTCACCGGACGGGATTTGACCGAGGGACATTTTCACCTGGCTGTGATAGGTCAGCCAATAGCAACATCTTAGCACAAGGTCCGGTCCCAAGCCACCGCAAAATTCCCTCTGTACCGACTCGATGCGAAAGTTTCCCAACGTAAGAGGGCCCGGGGCAAGACCTGGCAGCATTGACACCCACCAGGTCCCCCGTCCCGTCTAACCCCTGACATTGTTGACCGAACGGGTCTACCGCTTTGACTTTCACCGGACGGGGTTTGACCGAGGGACATTTTCACCTGGCTATGATAGGCCAGCCCATAGCAACATCTTAGCACAAGGTCCAGGACCAACAAACCGCAAGATCCCCTCGGTATCGACCCGATGTGACAGTTTCCAAACGTAAAAGGGCCCAGGGCAAAACCTGGCGGCATTGCCACCCCTAGGTACCCTGTCTCGTCTATACTTGATATTGTTGACCGAATGGATCTACCCCTTTGACTTTCACCGGACGGGGTTTGACCAAGGGACATTTTCACCTAGCTATGATAGGCCAGCCCATAGCAACATCTTAGCATAAGGTCCGGGCCCAAGCCACCGTAAGATTCCCTCTATACCGACTCGATGCAAAAGTTTCCCAACGTAAGAGGGCCCAGGGCAAGACCTGGCGGCATTGACACCCATCAGGTCCCCCATCCCGTCTAACCCTGATACTGTTAACCGAACAGATCTACCCCTTTGACTTTCACCGGACGGGGTTTGACCGAGGGACATTTTCACCTGGCTGTGATAGGCCAGCCCATAGCAACATCTTAGCTCAAGGTCGGGCCCAACCCACCACAAGATTCCTTCGGTGTCGACCCGATGCGAAAGTTCTCGAACGTAAGAGGGTGCAGGGAAAGACCTGGCGGCATTAACACCCACGAGGTCCCCGGTCCTGTCTAACCCCTCACACATTTGACCGAACGGATCTACCCCTTCGACTTTCACAGGATGGGGTTTGAACGATGGACATTTTCACCTAGCTGTGATAGGCAAGCCCATAGCAACATCTTAGCACATGGTCCGGGCCCAAGCCACCGCAAGATTCCCTCGGTACCGACTCGATGCAAAAGTTTCCCAACGTAAGAGGGCCCAGGCAAGACCTGGTGGCATTGACACCCACCAGGTCCCCTGTCCCGTCTAACCCTGACACTGTTGACCGAACGGATCTACCCCTTTGACTTTCACCGGGCGGGGTTTAACCGAGGGATATTTTCACCTGGCTGTGATAGGCTGGCCCATAGCAACATCTTAGCACAAGGTAGGGCCCAACCCACCACAAGATTCCTTCGGTGTCGAGCCGATGCGAGAGTTCCTGAACGTAAGAGGGTGCAGGGAAAGACCTGGCGGCATTGCCACGCCTAGGTCCCCCGTCCCATCTAACCCCTAACATTGTTGACCGAACGGATCTACCCCTTTGACTTTCACCGGACGGGGTTAGACCGATGGACATTTTCAGCTGGCTGTGATAGGCCAGCCCATAGCAACATATTAGCACAAGGTCCGGGCCCAAGCCACCGCAAGATTCCCTCGGTACCGACTCGATGCAAAAGTTTCCCAATGTAAGAGGGCCCAGGGCAAGACCTGGCGGCATTGATACCCACCAGGTCCCCCGTCCCGTCTAACCCTGACACTGTTGAGCAAACGGATCTACCCCCTCGACTTTCACGGGACGGGGTTTAAACGAGGGACATTTTCACCTGGCTGTGATAGGCCGGCCCATAGCAACATCTTCGCACAAGGTCGGGCCCAACCCACCACAAGATTCCTTCAGTGTCGAGCCGATGCGATAGTTTCCGAACGTAAGAGGGTGCAGGGAAAGACCTGGCGGCATTGCCACCCCTAGGTCCCCCATCCCGTCTAACCCCTAAGACTGTTAACCGAACGGATCTAACCCTTTGACTTTCACCGGACATGAGTTTGACCGAGGGACATTTTCACCTGGTTGTGATAGGCCATCCAATAGCAACATCTTAGCACAAAGTCCGGGCCCAAGCCACGGCAAAATTCCCTCGGTACCGACTCGATGCGAAAGTTTCCCAACGTAAGAAGGCCCAGGGCAAGACTTGGCGGCATTGACACCCACCAGGTCCCCCGTCCCGTCTAACCCTGACATTGTTGACCGAACGGATCTACCCCTTGGACTTTCACCGGACGGGGTTTGACCGAAGGACATTTTCACCTGGCTGTGATAAGCCAGCCCATAGCAACATCTTAGCACAAGGTCGGGCCCGACCCACCACAAGATTCCTTCGGTGTCGACCCGATGCGACAGTATCCGAACGTAAGAGGGTGCAGGGAAAGACCTGGCGGCATTGCCACCCCTAGGTCCCCCGTCCCGTCTAACACCTAAAACTGTTGACTGAACGGATCTAGCCCTTCGACTTTCACCGGACGGGGTTTGACCGAGGGACATTTTCACTTGGCTGTGATAGGACAGCCCATAGCAACATCTTAGCACAAGGTCCGGGCACAACAAACCGCAAGATCTCCTCGATATCGACCCGATGCGACAGTTTCCAAACGTAAGAGGGCCCAGGGCAAAACCTGGCGGATTGCCACCCTCAGGTCCCCCGTCTCGTCTAACCCTGACACTGCTGAACGAACGGTTTTACCCCTTTGACTTTCACTGGACGGGGTTTGACCGAGGGACATTTTCACCTCGCTGTGATAGGCGAGCCCATAGCAACATCTTAGCACAAGGTAGGGCCCAACCCACCACAAGATTCCTTCGGTGTCGACCTGATGCGACAGTTCCTGAACGTAAGAGGGTGGAGGGAATGACCTGGAGGCATTGCCACCCCTAGGTCACTCGTCCCGTCTAACCCCTGACACTATTGACCGAACGGATCTACCCCTTTGACTTTCACCGGACGAGGTTTGACCGAGGGACATTTTGACCTAGTTGTCATAGGCTAGCCCATAGCAACATCTTAGCACAAGGTCCGGGCCCAACAAACCACAAGATCCCCTCGGTATCGACCCGATGCGAAAGTTTCCAAATATAAGAGGGCCCAGGGCAAAACCTGGCGGCATTCCCACCCTGAGGTCCCCCGTCTCGTCTAAGCCTGACACTGTTGACCAAACGGATCTTCCCCTTTGACTTTCACCGGACGGGGTTTGACCGAGGGACATTTTGACCTGGCTTCGATAGGCTAGCCCATAGCAACATCTTAGGACAAGGTCCGGGCCCAACAAACCGCAAGATCCCCTCGGTATCCACCCGACGCGACAGTTTCCAAACGTAAGAGGGCCGAGGGAAAAACCTGGCAGCATTGCCACCCCCAGGTCCCCCGTCTCGTCTAACCCTAACACTGTTGACCGAACGGATCTACCCCTTTGACTTTTACCGGACGGGGTTTGACCGAGGGAAATTTTCACCTAGCTGTGATAGGCCAGCCCATAGCAACATCTTAGCAAAAGGTCTGGGCCCAAGCCACCGCAAGATTCCCTCCGTACCGACTCGATGCAAAAGTTTCCCAACGTAAGAGGGCCCAGGGCAAGACCTGGTGGCATTGACACCCACCAAGTCCCCAGTCCCGTCTAACCCTGACACTGTTGACCGAACGGATCTACCCCTTTGACTTTCACCGGACGGGGTTTAACCGAGGGACATTTTCACCTGGCTGTGATAGGCTGGCCCATAGCAACGTCTTAGCACAAGGTAGGGCCCAACCCACCACAAGATTCCTTCGGTGTCGACCTGATGCGACAGTTTCTGAACGTAAGAGGGTGCAGGGAATGACCTGGCGGCATTGCCACCCCTAGGTCCCCCATCCCGTCTAACCCCTGACACTGTTGACTGAATGGATCTACCCCTTTGACTTTCACCGGACGAGGTTTGACCAAGGGATATTTTCACCTGGTTGTGATAGGCCAGCCCATAGCAACATCTTAGGACAAGGTTCGGGCCCAACAAATAGCAAGATCCCCTCGGTATCGACCCGATGCGACAGTTTCCAAATGTAAGAGGGACCAGGGCAACACCTGGCGACATTCCCACCCTCAGGTCCCACGTCTCGTCTAACCCTGACACTGTTGACCAAACGGATCTACCCCTTTGACTTTCATCGGACGGGGTTTGAGCGAGGGACATTTTCACCTCGATGTGATAGGCCAGCCCATAGCAACATCTTAGCACAAGGTCCGAGCCCAACAAACCGCAAGATCCCTCGGTATCGACTCGATCCGACAGTTTCCAAACATAAGAGGGCCGAGGGCAAAACATGACGGCATTGCCACCCCCAGGTCCCCTGTCTCGTCTAACCCTGACACTGTTGACCGAACGGATCTAACCCTTTGACTTTCATCGGACGGGGTTTGACCGAGGGAAATTTTCACCTAGCTGTGATAGGCCAGCCCATAGCAACATCTTAGCAAAAGGCGCGGGGCCCAAGCCACCGCTATATTCCCTCGGTACCGACTCGATGTGAAAGTTTCCCGACGTAGGAGGGCCCAGGGCAAGACCTGGCGGCATTGCCACCCCTTAGGTCCCCCGTCTCGTCTAACCCTGACACTGTTGACCGAACGGATATACCCCTTTGACTTTCACCGGACGGGGTTTGACCGAGGGACATTTTCACCTAGCAGTGACAAGCCATCCCATAGAAACATCTTAGCACAAGGTCGTGGCCCAAGCCACCGCAAGATTCCCTCGGTACCGACTCGTTGCGAAAGTTTCCCAACGTAAGAGGGCCCAGGGCAAGACCTGGCAGCATTGACACCCACCAGGTCCCCCGTCCCGTCTAACCCTGACACTATTGACCGAAAGGATCTACCCCTTTGACTTTCACCAGACGGGGTTTGACCGAGGGACATTTTCACCTGGCTATGATAGGCCAGCCCATAGCAACATCTTAGCACAAGTTCGGGCCCAACCCACCACAAGATTCCTTCGGTGTCGAGCCGGTCCGACAGTTTCCAAACGTAAGAGGGTGCAGGGATAGACCTGGCGGCATTGCCACCCCTAGGTACCCCGTCCCGTCTTACCCCTAACACTGTTAACCGAACGGATCTACCCTTTGACTTTCACCGGACATGAGTTTGACCGAGTGACATTTTCACCTGGCCAGCCCATAGCAACATCTTAGGAGAAGGTCCAGCCCCAAGCCACCGCAAGATTCCGTCGGTACCGACTTGATGCAAAAGTTTCCCAACATAACAGGGCACAGGGCAAGACCTGGCGGCATTGACACCCACCTGGTCCCCCGTCCCATCAAACCCTAACACTGTTGACCGAACGGATCTACCCCTTCGACTTTCACAGGACAGAGTTTGAACGAGGGACATTTTCACCTGGCTGTGATAGGCTAGCCCATAGCAAAATCTTAGCACAAGGTTGGGCCCAACCCACCACAAGATTCCTTCGGTGCCGAGCCGATACGACAGTTTCCGAACGTAAGAGGGTGCCGGGAAAGACCTGGCGGCATTGCCACCCCTAGGTCCCCCGTCCCGTCTAACCCCTGACATTGTTGACCGAATGGATATACCCCGTTGACTTTCACCGGACGGGATTTGACCAAGGGACATTTTCACCTGGCTGTGATAGGTCAGCCAATAGCAACATCTTAGCACAAGGTACGGGCCCAAGCCACCGCAAAATTCCCTCGGTACCGACTCGATGCCCCATCCCGTCTAACCCCTAACACTTTTGGCCGAACGGATCTACCCCTTTGACTTTTACCGGACGGGGTTTGACCGAGGGACATTTTCACCTGGCTGTGATAGGCCAGCCCATAGCAACATCTTAGCACAAGGTTCGGGCCCAACAAATCGCAAGATCCCATCGGTATCAACCCGATGCGACAGTTTCCAAACGTAAGAGGGCCTAGGGCAAAACCTGGCAGCATTGCCACCCCCAGGTCCCCCGTCTCGTCTAACCCTTACACTGTTGCCCGAGCGGATCTACCCCTTTGACTTTCACCAGACGGGGTTTGACCAAGGGAAATTTTCACCTAGCTTTGATAGGCCAGCCCATAGCAACATCTTAGCAAAAGGTCCGGGCCCAAGCCACCGCAAGATTCCTTTAGTGTCGACCCGATGCGAAAGTTTCCGAACGTAAGAGGGTGCAGGGAAAGACCTGGCAGCATAGCCACCCCTAGGTCCCCCGTCCCGTCTAACCCCTGACACTGTTGACGGAACTGATCTACCCCTTTGACTTTCACCGGATGGGGTTTGACCGAGGGACGTTTTCACCTGGCTGTGATAGGCCAGCCCATAGCGACATCTTAGCACAAGGTCCGAGCACAACAAACCGTAATATCCCCTCGGTATCGACCCGATGTGACAGTGTCCAAACGTAAGAGGGCCCAAGGCAAAACCTGGCGGCATTGCCACCCCCAGGTCCCCCGTCTCGTCTAACCCTGACACTGTTGACCGAACGGATCTACCCCTTTGACTTTCACCGAACGGGGTTTGACCGAGGGACATTTTCACCTAGCTGTGATAGGCCAGCCCATAGCAACATCTTAGCACAAGGTCCGGGCCCAACCCACCATAAGATTCCTTCGGTGTCAACCCGATGCGACAGTTTCCAAACGTAAGAGGGACCAGGGCAAAACCTGGCGGCATTGCCACCCCTAGGTCCCCCGTCCCGTCTAACCCTGACACTGTTGACCGAACGGACCTACCCCTTTGACTTTGACCGGACGTGGTTTGACTGAGGGACATTTTCACCTGGCTGTGATAGGCCACTCCATAGCAACATCTTAGCACAAGGTCCGGGCTTAAGCCATCGCAAGATTCCCTTGGTAACGATGCGATGCGAAAGTTACCTAACGTACGAGGGCCCAGGGCAAGACCTGGCAGCATTGACACCCACCAGGTCCCCCGTCCCGTCTAATCCTGACAATGTTAACCGAACGGATCTACCCCTTCGACTTTCACAGGACGGGGTTTGAACAAGGGACATTTTCACCTGGCTGTGATAGGCCAGCCCATAGCAACATCTTAGCACAAGGTCGGGCCCAACCCACCACAAGATTCCTTCGGTGTCGACCCGATGCGACAGTTTCCGAACGTAAGAGGGTCCAGGGAATGACCTGGCGGCATTGCCACCCCTAGGTCCCCCGTCCCATCTAACCTCTCACACTGTTGACTGAACAGATCTACCCCTTTAACTTTCACCGGACGGGGTTTGACCGAGGGACATTTTCACCTGGCTGTGATAGGCCAGCCCATAGCAACATCTTAGCACATGGTCCGGGCCCAAAAAACCGCAAGATCCCCTCTGTATCGACCCGATGCGACAGTTTCCAAATGTTAGAGGGCCCAGGGCAAAACCTGGCGGCATTGCCATCTTCAGGCCCCCCGTCTCGTCTAACCCTGACACTGTTGACCGATCGGATCTACCCCTTTGACTTTCACCGGACGGGGTTTAACCGAGGGACATTTTCACCTGGCTATGATAGGCCAGCCCATAGCAACATCTTAGCACAAGGTACGGGACCAAGCCACTGCAAGATTCCTTCAGTGTCGACCCGATGCGACAGTTTTCGAACGTAAGAGGGTGCTGCGAAAGACCTGGCGGCATTGCCACCCCTAGGTCCCCCGTCCCATCTCATCCCTAACACTGTTGACCGAACGGATCTACCGCTTTGACTTTCAGTTGATGGGGTTTGACCGAGGGACATTTTCACCTGGCTGTGATAGGCCAGCCCATAGCAACATCTTAGCACAAGGTCGGGCCCAACCCACCACAAGATTCCTTCGGTGTCGAGCCGATGCGACAGTTTCCGAACGTAAGAGGGTGCAGGGAAAGACATGGCGGCATTGCCACCCCTAGGTCCCCCATCCCGTCTAACCCCTGACATTGTTGACGGAACGGATCTACCCCTTTGACTTTCATCGGACGGGGTTTAACCGAGGGACATTTTCACCTGGCTGTGATTGGCGAGCCTATAGCAACACCTTAGCACAAGGTCCGGGCCCAAGCCACCCCAAGATTTCCTCGGTACCGACTCGATGTGAAAGTTTCCCAACGTAAGAGGGCCCAGGGCAAGACCTGGCGGCATTGACACCCACCAGGTCCCCCGTCCCGTCTAACCCCTGACATTGTTAACTGAATGGATATACACCGTTAACTTTCACCGGACGGGGTTTGACCGAGGGACATTTTCACCTGGCTGTGATAGGTCAGCCAATGGCAACATCTTAGCACAAGGTCCGGTCCCAAGCCACCGCAAAATTCCCTCTGTACCGACTCGATGGGAAAGTTTCCCAACGTAAGAGGGCCCGGGGCAAGACCTGGCAGCATTGACACCCACCAGGTCCCCCGTCCCGTCTAACCCCTGACATTGTTGACCGAACGGGTCTACCGCTTTGACTTTCACCGGACGGGGTTTGACCGAGGGACATTTTCACCTGGCTGTGATAGGCCAGCCCATAGCAACATCTTAGCACAAGGTCCAGGACCAACAAACCGCAAGATCCCCTCGGTATCGACCCGATGTGACAGTTTCCAAACGTAAGAGGGCCCAGGGCAAAACCTGGCGGCATTGCCACCCCTAGGTCCCCTGTCTCGTCTATACTTGATATTGTTGACCGAATGGATCTACCCCTTTGACTTTCACCAGACGGGGTTTGACCGAGGGACATTTTCACCTAGCTATGATAGGCCAGCCCATAGCAACATCTTAGCATAAGGTCCGGGCCCAAGCCACCGTAAGATTCCCTCTATACCGACTCGATGCAAAAGTTTCCCAACGTTAGAGGGCCCAGGGCAAGACCTGGCGGCATTGACACCCATCAGGTCCCCCATCCCGTCTAACCCTGATACTGTTAACCGAACGGATCTACCCCTTTGACTTTCACCGGACGGGGTTTGACCGAGGGACATTTTCACCTGGCTGTGATAGGCCAGCCCATAGCAACATCTTAGCTCAAGGTCGGGCCCAACCCACCACAAGATTCCTTCGGTGTCGACCCGATGCGAAAGTTCTCGAACGTAAGAGGGTGCAGGGAAAGACCTGGCGGCATTAACACCCACGAGGTCCCCGGTCCTGTCTAACCCCTCACACATTTGACCGAACGGATCTACCCCTTCGACTTTCACAGGATGGGGTTTGAACGATGGACATTTTCACCTAGCTGTGATAGGCAAGCCCATAGCAACATCTTAGCACATGGTCCGGGCCCAAGCCACCGCAAGATTCCCTCGGTACCGACTCGATGCAAAAGTTTCCCAACGTAAGAGGGCCCAGGCAAGACCTGGTGGCATTGACACCCACCAGGTCCCCTGTCCCGTCTAACCCTGACACTGTTGACCGAACGGATCTACCCCTTTGACTTTCACCGGGCGGGGTTTAACCGAGGGACATTTTCACCTGGCTGTGATAGGCTGGCCCATAGCAACATCTTAGCACAAGGTAGGGCCCAACCCACCACAAGATTCCTTCGGTGTCGAGCCGATGCGAGAGTTCCTGAACGTAAGAGGGTGCAGGGAAAGACCTGGCGGCATTGCCACGCCTAGGTCCCCCGTCCCATCTAACCCCTAACATTGTTGACCGAACGGATCTACCCCTTTGACTTTCACTGGACGGGGTTAGACCGATGGACATTTTCAGCTGGCTGTGATAGGCCAGCCCATAGCAACATATTAGCACAAGGTCCGGGCCCAAGCCACCGCAAGATTCCCTCGGTACCGACTCGATGCAAAAGTTTCCCAATGTAAGAGGGCCTAGGGCAAGACCTGGCGGCATTGATACCCACCAGGTCCCCCGTCCCGTCTAACCCTGACACTGTTGAGCAAACGGATCTACCCCCTCGACTTTCACGGGACGGGGTTTAAACGAGGGACATTTTCACCTGGCTGTGATAGACCAGCCCATAGCAACATCTTAGCACAAGGTCGGGCCCAACCCACCACAAGATTCCTTCAGTGTCGAGCCGATGCGATAGTTTCCGAACGTAAGAGGGTGCGGGGAAAGACCTGGCGGCATTGCCACCCCTAGGTCCCCCATCCCATCTAACCCCTAACACTGTTAACCGAACGGATCTAACCCTTTGACTTTCACCGGACATGAGTTTGACCGAGGGACATTTTCACCTGGTTGTGATAGGCCATCCAATAGCAACATCTTAGCACAAAGTCCGGGCCCAAGCCACGGCAAAATTCCCTCGGTACCGACTCGATGCGAAAGTTTCCCAACGTAAGAGGGCCCAGAGCAAGACCTGGCGGCATTGACACCCACCAGGTCCCCCGTCCCGTCTAACCCTGACATTGTTGACCGAACGGATCTACCCCTTGGACTTTCACCGGACGGGGTTTGACCGAGGGACATTTTCACCTGGCTGTGATAGGCCAGCCCATAGCAACATCTTAGCACAAGGTCGGGCCCGACCCACCACAAGATTCCTTCGGTGTCGACCCGATGCGACAATATCCGAACGTAAGAGGGTGCAGGGAAAGACCTGGCGGCATTGCCACCCCTAGGTCCCCCGTCCCGTCTAACCCCTAAAACTGTTGACTGAACGGATCTAGCCCTTTGACTTTCACCGGACGGGGTTTGACCGAGGGACATTTTCACTTGGCTGTGATAGGACAGCCCATAGCAACATCTTAGCACAAGGTCCGGGCACAACAAACCGCAAGATCCCCTCGATATCGACCCGATGCGACAGTTTCCAAACGTAAGAGGGCCCAGGGCAAAACCTGGCGGATTGCCACCCTCAGGTCCCCCGTCTCGTCTAACCCTGACACTGCTGAACGAACGGTTTTACCCCTTTGACTTTCACTGGACGGGGTTTGACCGAGGGACATTTTCACCTCGTTGTGATAGGCGAGCCCATAGCAACATCTTAGCACAAGGTAGGGCCCAACCCACCACAAGATTCCTTCGGTGTCGACCTGATGCGACAGTTCCTGAACGTAAGAGGGTGGAGGGAATGACCTGGCGGCATTGCCACCCCTAGGTCACCCGTCCCGTCTAACCCCTGACACTATTGACCGAACGGATCTACCCCTTTGACTTTCACCGGACGAGGTTTGACCGAGGGACATTTTGACCTAGTTGTCATAGGCCAGCCCATAGCAACATCTTAGCACAAGGTCCGGGCCCAACAAACCACAAGATCCCCTCGGTATCGACCCGATGCGAAAGTTTCCAAATATAAGAGGGCCCAGGGCAAAACCTGGTGGCATTCCCACCCTGAGGTCCCCCGTCTCGTCTAAGCCTGACACTGTTGACCAAACGGATCTTCCCCTTTGACTTTCACCGGACGGGGTTTGACCGAGGGACATTTTGACCTGGCTGTGATAGGCTAGCCCATAGCAACATCTTAGGACAAGGTCCGGGCCCAACAAACCGCAAGATCCCCTCGGTATCCACCCGACGCGACAGTTTCCAAACGTAAGAGGGCCGAGGGAAAAACCTGGCAGCATTGCCACCCCCAGGTCCCCCGTCTCGTCTAACCCTGACACTGTTGACCGAACTGATCTACCCCTTTGACTTTCGCCGGACGGGGTTTGACCGAGGGAAATTTTCACCTAGCTGTGATAGGCCAGCCCATAGCAACATCTTAGCAAAAGGTCCGGGCCCAAGCCACCGCAAGATTCCCTCCGTACCGACTCGATGCAAAAGTTTCCCAACGTAAGAGGGTCCAGGGCAAGACCTGGCGGCATTAACACCCCTCAGGTCCCCCGTCTCGTCTAACCCTGACACTGTTGACCGAACGGATCTACCCCTTTGACTTTCACCGGACGGGGTTTGACCGAGGGACATTTTCACCTGGCTGTGATAGGCCAGCCCATAGCAACATCTTAGCTCAAGGTCGGGCCCAACCCACCACAAGATTCCTTCGGTGTCGACCCGATGCGAAAGTTCTCGAACGTAAGAGGGTGCAGGGAAAGACCTGGCGGCATTAACACCCACGAGGTCCCCGGTCCTGTCTAACCCCTCACACATTTGACCGAACGGATCTACCCCTTCGACTTTCACAGGACGGGGTTTGAACGAGGGACATTTTCACCTAGCTGTGATAGGCAAGACCATAGCAACATCTTAGCACATGGTCCGGGCCCAAGCCACCGCAAGATTCCCTCGGTACCGACTCGATGCAGAAGTTTCCCAACGTAAGAGGGCCCAGGGCAAGACCTGGTGGCATTGACACCCACCAAGTCCCCAGTCCCGTCTAACCCTGACACTGTTGACCGAACGGATCTACCCCTTTGACTTTCACCGGACGGGGTTTAACCGAGGGACATTTTCACTTGGCTGTGATAGGCTGGCCCATAGCAACATCTTAGCACAAGGTAGGGCCCAACCCACCACAAGATTCCTTCGGTGTCGACCTGATGCGACAGTTTCTGAACGTAAGAGGGTGCAGGGAATGACCTGGCGGCATTGCCACCCCTAGGTCCCCCATCCCGTCTAACCCCTGACACTGTTGACTGAATGGATCTACCCCTTTGACTTTCACCGGACGAGGTTTGACCAAGGGATATTTTCACCTGGTTGTGATAGGCCAGCCCATAGCAACATCTTAGGACAAGGTCCGGGCCCAACAAATAGCAAGATCCCCTCGGTATCGACCCGATGCGACAGTTTCCAAATGTAAGAGGGACCAGGGCAACACCTGGCGGCATTCCCACCCTCAGGTCCCACGTCTCGTCTAACCCTGACACTGTTGACCAAACGGATCTACCCCTTTGACTTTCATCGGACGGGGTTTGAGCGAGGGACATTTTCACCTCGATGTGATAGGCCAGCCCATAGCAACATCTTAGCACAAGGTCCGAGCCCAACAAACCGCAAGATCCCTCGGTATCGACTCGATCCGACAGTTTCCAAACATAAGTGGGCCGAGGGCAAAACATGACGGCATTGCCACCCCCAGGTCCCATGTCTCGTCTAACCCTGACACTGTTGACCGAACGGATCTACCCCTTTGACTTTCATCGGACGGGGTTTGACCGAGGGAAATTTTCACCTAGCTGTGATAGGCCAGCCCATAGCAACATCTTAGCAAAAGGCGCGGGGCCCAAGCCACCGCTATATTCCCTCGGTACCGACTCGATGTGAAAGTTTCCCGACGTAGGAGGGCCCAGGGCAAGACCTGGCGGCATTGCCACCCCTTAGGTCCCCCGTCTCGTCTAACCCTGACACTGTTGACCGAACGGATATACCCCTTTGACTTTCACCGGACGGGGTTTGACCGAGGGACATTTTCACCTAGCACTGACAAGCCATCCCATAGAAACATCTTAGCACAAGGTCGTGGCCCAAGCCACCGCAAGATTCCCTCGGTACCGGCTCGTCGCGAAAGTTTCCCAACGTAAGAGGGCCCAGGGCAAGACCTGGCAGCATTGACACCCACCAGGTCCCCCGTCCCGTCTAACCCTGACACTATTGACCGAAAGGATCTACCCCTTTGACTTTCACCAGACGGGGTTTGACCGAGGGACATTTTCACCTGGCTATGATAGGCCAGCCCATAGCAATATCTTAGCACAAGGTCGGGCCCAACCCACCACAAGATTCCTTCGGTGTCGAGCCGGTCCGACAGTTTCCAGACGTAAGAGGGTGCAGGGATAGACCTGGCGGCATTGCCACCCCTAGGTACCCCGTCCCGTCTTACCCCTAACACTGTTAACCGAACGGATCTACCCTTTGACTTTCACCGGACATGAGTTTGACCGAGTGACATTTTCACCTGGCTATGATAGGCCAGCCCATAGCAACATCTTAGCAGAAGGTCCAGCCCCAAGCCACCGCAAGATTCCGTCGGTACCGACTTGATGCAAAAGTTTCCCAACATAACAGGGCACAGGGCAAGACCTGGCGGCATTGACACCCACCTGGTCCCCCGTACCATCAAACCCTAACACTGTTGACCGAACGGATCTACCCCTTCGACTTTCACAGGACGGAGTTTGAACGAGGGACATTTTCACCTGGCTGTGATAGGCTAGACCATAGCAACATCTTAGCACAAGGTTGGGCCCAACCCAACACAAGATTCCTTCGGTGCCGAGCCGATACGACAGTTTCCGAACGTAAGAGGGTGCCGGGAAAGACATGGCGGCATTGCCACCCCTAGGTCCCCCGTCCCGTCTAACCCCTGACACTGTTGACCGAATGGATATACCCCGTTGACTTTCACCGGACGGGATTTGACCAAGGGACATTTTCACCTGGCTGTGATAGGTCAGCCAATAGCAACATCTTAGCACAAGGTACAGGCCCAAGCCACCGTAAAATTCCCTCGGTACCGACTCGATGCCCCATCCCGTCTAACCCCTAACACTTTTGGCCGAACGGATCTACCCCTTTGACTTTTACCGGACGGGGTTTGACCGAGGGACATTTTCACCTGGCTGTGATAGGCCAGCCCATAGCAATATCTTAGCACAAGGTTCGGGCCCAACAAATCGCAAGATCCCATCGGTATCAACCCGATGCGACAGTTTCCAAACGTAAGAGGGCCTAGGGCAGAACCTGGCAGCATTGCCACCCCTAGGTCCCTCGTCTCGTCTAACCCTTACACTGTTGCCCGAGCGGATCTACCCCTTTGACTTTCACCACACAGGGTTTGACCAAGGGAAATTTTCACCTAGCTTTGATAGGCCAGCCCATAGCAACATCTTAGCAAAAGGTCCGGGCCCAAGCCACCGCAAGATTCCTTTAGTGTCGACCCGATGCGAAAGTTTCCGAACGTAAGAGGGTGCAGGGAAAGACCTCGCAGCAAAGCCACCCCTAGGTCCCCCGTCCCGTCTAACCCCTGACACTTTTGACCGAACGGATCTACCCCTTCGACTTTCACGGGACGGGGTTCGAATGAGGAACATTTTCACCTGGCTGTGATAGGCCAGCCCATAGCAACATCTTAGCACAAGGTCCGGGCCCAAGCCACCGCAAGATTCCCTCCGTACCGACTCGATGCGAAAGTTTCCCAAAATAAGAGGGCCCAGGGCAAGACCTGGCGTCATTAACACCCACCAGGTCCCCCATCCCTTCTAACCTTGATATTGTTGACCGAACGGATCTACCCCTTCGACTTTCACCGGACAGGGTCTGACAGAGGGACATTTTCACCTGGCTGTGATAGACCAGCCCATAGCAACATCTTAGCACAAGGTCGGGCCCAACCCACCACAAGATTCCTTCGGTGTCGACCTGATGCGATAGTTTCTGAACGTAAGAGGGTGCAGGGAATGACCTGGCGGCATTGCCACCCCTAGGTCACCCGTCTCGTCTAACCCCTGACACTATTGACCGAACGGATCTACCCCTTTGAGTTTCACCGGACGAGGTTTGACCGATGGACATTTTCACCTATTTGTCATAGGCCAGCCCATAGCAACATCTTAGCACAAGGTCCGGGCCCAAGAAACCGCAAGATCCCCTCGGTATCGACCCGATGCGAAAGTTTCCAAATATAAGAGGGCCCAGGGCAAAACCTGGCTGCATTCCCACCCTCAGGTCCCCCGTCTCGTCTAAGCCTGACACTGTTGACCAAACGGATCTACCCCTTTGACTTTCACCGGACAGGGTTTGACCGAGGGACATTTTCACCTGGCTATGATAGGCTAGCCCATAGCAACATCTTAGCACAGGGTCCGGGCCCAACAAACCGCAAGATCCCCTCGGTATCCACCCGACGCGATAGTTCCCAAACGTAAGAGGGCCGAGGGAAAAACCTGGCGGCATTGCCACCCCTAGGTCCCCCGTCTCGTCTAACCCTGACACTGTTGACCGAACGGATCTACCCCTTTGACTTTCACCGGACGGGGTTTGACCGAGGGATATTTTCACCTAGCTGTGATAGGCCAGCCCATAGCAACATCTTACCAAAAGGTCCGGGCCCAAGCCACCGCAAGATGCCCTCCGTACCGACTCGATGCAAAAGTTTCCCAACGTAAGAGGGTCCAGGGCAAGACCTGGTGGCATTGCCAACCCTCAGGTCCCCCGTCTCGTCTAACCCTGACACTGTTGACCGAACGGATCTACCGCTTTGACTTTCACCGGACGGGGTTTGACCGAGGGACATTTTCACCTGGCTGTGATAGACCAGCCCATAGCAACATCTTAGCACAAGGTCGGGCCCAACCCACCACAAGATTCCTTCGGTGTCGACGCGATGCAAAATTTTCCGAACGTAAGAGAGTGCAGGGAAAGACCTGGCGGCATTAACACCCACCAGGTCCCCCGTCCCGTCTAACCCCTGACACATTTGACCAAACGGATCTACCGCTTAGACTTTCACAGGACGGGGTTTGAACGAGGGACATTTTCACCTGCTTGTGATAGGCCAGCCCATAGCAACATCTTAGCACAAGGTCAGGCCCAACCCACCACAAGATTCCATCGGTGTCGACCCGATGTGACAGTTTCCGAACGTAAGAGGGTGCAGGGAAAGACCTGGCGGCATAGCCACCCCTAGGTCCCCCGTCCCGTCTAACCCCTGACACTGTTGACGGAACTGATCTACCCCTTTGACTTTCACCGGATGGGGTTTGACCGAGGGACGTTTTCACCTGGCTGTGATAGGCCAGCCCATAGCCACATCTTAGCACAAGGTCCGGGCACAACAAACCGTAATATCCCCTTGGTATCGACCCGATGCGACAGTTTCCAAACGTAAGAGGGACCAGGGCAAAACCTGGCGGCATAGCCACCCTCAGGTCCCCCGTCTCGTCTAACCCTGACACTGTTGACTGAACGGATCTACCCCTTTGACTTTCACTGGACGGGGTTTGACCGAGGGACATTTTCACCTGGCTGTGATAGGTGAGCCCATAGCAACATCTTAGCACAAAGTAGGGCCCAGCCCACCACAAGATTCCTTCGGTGTCGACCTGATGCGACAGTTTCTGAACATAAGAGGATGCAGGGAATGACCTGGCGGCATTGCAACCCCTAGGTCCCCCATCCTGTCTAACCCCTGACACTGTTGACTGAATGGATATACCCCGTTGACTTTCACCGGACGGGGTTTGAGCGAGGGACATTTTCACCTGGCTGTGATAGGTCAGCGAATAGCAACATCTTAGCACAAGGTCCGGTCCCAAGCCACCGCAAAATTCCCTCTGTACCGACTCGATGCGAAAGTTTCCCAACGTAGAGGGCCCGGGGCAAGACCTGGCAGCATTGACACCCACCAGGTCCCCCGTCCCGTCTAACCCCTGACATTGTTGACCGAACGGGTCTACCGCTTTGACTTTCACCGGACGGGGTTTGACCGAGGGACATTTTCACCTGGCTGTGATAGGCCAGCCCATAGCAACATCTTAGCACAAGGTCCAGGACCAACAAACCGCAAGATCCCCTCGGTATCGACCCGATGTGACAGTTTCCAAACGTAAGAGGGCCCAGGGCAAAACCTGGCGGCATTGCCACCCCTAGGTACCCTGTCTCGTCTATACTTGATATTGTTGACCGAATGGATCTACCCCTTTGACTTTCACCGGACGGGGTTTGACCGAGGGACATTTTCACCTAGCTATGATAGGCCAGCACATAGCAACATCTTAGCATAAGGTCCGGGCCCAAGCCACCGTAAGATTCCCTCTATACCGACTCGATGCAAAGTTTCCCAACGTTAGAGGGCCCAGGGCAAGACCTGGCGGCATTGACACCCATCAGGTCCCCCATCCCGTCTAACCCTGATACTGTTAACCGAACGGATCTACCCCTTTGACTTTCACCGGACGGGGTTTGACCGAGGGAACATTTTCACCTGGCTGTGATAGGCCAGCCCATAGCAACATCTTAGCTCAAGGTCGGGCCCAACCCACCACAAGATTCCTTCGGTGTCGACCCGATGCGAAAGTTCTCGAACGTAAGAGGGTGCAGGGAAAGACCTGGCGGCATTAACACCCACGAGGTCCCCGGTCCTGTCTAACCCCTCACACATTTGACCGAACGGATCTACCCCTTCGACTTTCACAGGATGGGGTTTGAACGATGGACATTTTCACCTAGCTGTGATAGGCAAGCCCATAGCAACATCTTAGCACATGGTCCGGGCCCAAGCCAACCGCAAGATTCCCTCGGTAACCGACTCGATGCAAAAGTTTCCCAACGTAAGAGGGCCCAGGCAAGACCTGGTGGCATTGACACCCACCAGGTCCCCTTGTCCCGTCTAACCCTGACACTGTTGACCGAACGGATCTACCCCTTTGACTTTCACCGGGCGGGTTTAACCGAGGGACATTTTCACCTGGCTGTGATAGGCTGGCCCATAGCAACATCTTAGCACAAGGGTAGGGCCAACCCACCACAGATTCCTTCGGTGTCGAGCCGATGCGAGAGTTCCTGAACGTAAGAGGGTGCAGGGAAACACCTGGCGGCATTGCCCACGCCTAGGGTTCCCCCGTCCATCTAACCCCTAACATTGTTGACCGAACGGATCTACCCCTTTGACTTTCACCGGACGGGGTTAGACCGATGGACATTTTCAGCTGGCTGTGATAGGCCAGCCCATAGCAACCATATTAGCACAAGGTCGGGCCCAAGACCCCACAAGATTCCCTCGGTACCTGCGACTCGATGCAAAAGTTTCCCAATGTAAGAGGGCCCAGGGCAAGACCTGGCGGCATTGATACCCACCAGGTCCCCCGTCCCGTCTAACCCTGACACTGTTGAGCAAATGGATCTACCCCCTCGACTTTCACGGGACGGGTTTAAACGAGGGACATTTTCACCTGGCTGTGATAGGCCGGCCCATAGCAACATCTTAGCACAAGGTCGGGCCCAAACCCACCACAAGATTCCTTCAGTGTCGAGCCGATGCGATAGTTTCCGAACGTAAGAGGGTGCAGGGAAAGACCTGGCGGCATTGCCACCCCTAGGTCCCCCATCCCGTCTAACCCCTAAGACTGTTAACCGAACGGATCTAACCCTTTGACTTTCACCGGACATGAGTTTGACCGAGGGACATTTTCACCTGGTTGTGATAGGCCATCCAATAGCAACATCTTAGCACAAAGTCCGGGCCCAAGCCACGGCAAAAATTCCCTCGGTACCGACTCGTGCGAAAGTTCCCAACGTAAGAAGGCCCAGGGCAAGACTGGCGGCATTGACACCCACCAGGTCCCCCGTCCCGTCTAACCCTGACATTGTTGACCGAACGGATCTACCCCTTGGACTTTCACCGGACGGGGTTTGACCGAAGGACATTTTCACCTGGCTGTGATAGGCCAGCCCATAGCAACATCTTAGCACAAGGTCGGGCCCGAGCCACCACAAGATTCCTTCGGTGTCGACCCGATGCGACAGTATCCGAACGTAAGAGGGTGCAGGGAAAGACCTGGCGGCATTGCCACCCCTAGGTCCCCCGTCCCGTCTAACCCCTAAAACTGTTGACTGAACGGATCTAGCCCTTTGACTTTCACCGGACGGGGTTTGACCGAGGGACATTTTCACTTGGCTGTGATAGGACAGCCCATAGCAACATCTTAGCACAAGGTCCGGCACAACAAACCGCAAGATCCCCTCGATATCGACCCGATGCGACAGTTTCCAAACGTAAGAGGGCCCAGGGCAAAACCTGGCGGATTGCCACCCTCAGGTCCCCCGTCTCGTCTAACCCTGACACTGCTGAACGAACGGTTTTACCCCTTTGACTTTCACTGGACGGGGTTTGACCGAGGGACATTTTCACCTCGTTGTGATAGGCGAGCCCATAGCAACATCTTAGCACAAGTAGGGCCCAACCCACCACAAGATTCCTTCGGTGTCGACCTGATGCGACAGTTCCTGAACGTAAGAGGGTGGAGGGAATGACCTGGCGGCATTGCCACCCCTAGGTCACCCGTCCCGTCTAACCCCTGACACTATTGACCGAACGGATCTACCCCTTTGACTTTCACCGGACGAGGTTGACCGAGGAGGGACATTTTGACCTAGT
>JAAAWK010000802.1:0-18609 GCA_022496015.1 Hordeum marinum
GGCATGTATTTCGTAAATAGTCATACGTGCTTATGGAAAAGAACTTGCATGACATCTTTTGTCCTACCCTTCCATGGCAGCGGGGTCCATAAGGAAACTAAGGGATATTAAGGCCTCCTTTTAATAGAGAACCGGAACAAAGCATTAACACATGGTGAATACATGAACTCCTCAAATACGGTCATCACCGCGAAGTATCCCCAATATTGTCACTATGGGGTTGACGGATCATAACACGTAATAGGTGCATATGACTAGGCAAGATCGGATCAAGAACATGGATATAGAGATGATAACAAAAACGGTTCAGATATGAAATCATGCCACTCGGGCCCTCGTGACAAGCATTAGGCATAGCAAAGTCATAGCAATATCAATCTCAGAACATAATGGATACTAGTGATCAAGCCCTAACAAAACTAACTCAATTACATGATGAATCTCATCCAACTCCTCACCGACTAGCAAGCCTACGAAGCAATTACTCAGTCACGATGGGGAGCATCATGGAATTGGCAATGGAGAAAGCTTGGTGATGACGAAGACCGAAGATTCCCCTCTACGGAGCCCCAAACAGGCTCCAGATTTGGCCTCCTGATGAAGAATAGGAGGTGGCGGCGGCTTCGTATCGTAAAATGCGATAGTTCTTCTTCTCTGATTGTTTCTCCAAATTTAGGAATTTATAGTGGCGGATATAGGGAAAGTGGGCCCCCGATGTGGGCACAACCCACCAGGGGACGCCAGGAGTGGGCTGGCACGCCCTGGTGGGTGATGCTCACCTTGGGCCCCCTCTCCGGTGGTTTTTGGCTCCAGTATTTTTTTATTTTACAAAATAAATCTCCAAAAAGTTTTGTTCCATTCCGAGAACTTTTATTTCTGCACAAACAAAACACCATGGCAAATCATGCAAATTAGAGTCCAAAACAAGGGCAAAAGGGTGAGGAAAAGTAGATACGTTGGAGACGGGTCAGCTTACCATACCAAACAAACTCCAATTGCCATAAAACTTTTTTATGATTTTTTCTGGACCAAAAGAAGACCTTGAAGCTTTGGGAGGAGACCGGAGACTCCACGAGGGAGGGACCACACAACAGGGTGATGAATTGTGGGTTTATGTTCAGATTATTCATGAAAAATATTTGAGTCTTCTCTTAATTCTATTATGATTCTTATTTGCATGATTATTATAGCTTCATAAATCTTTCTGATCTATTGAAATAGTTTGGGAAAGTAGATTGATATTCCTTCAGTGGGTTCAATCTGGCGGTGCTCTATATCCCAGTGACAGAAAGGGACAAGAGACATCTTTGTATTGTTGCCACAAAGGATAAAATGATGGGTTTAATTCATAATGATTGAGTTTTCTTTGTCCACATCATGTCATCGTTCTCAAGGCATTACTCTCTTTGTCATGAACTTAATACTTAGAGAGGCAAGCATAGAAGCACTCTCGACGTGAAGTAATAGTAATAGGTGCAGGCAAGAGTCGGCCTATTTGCTTATGGACGTGATGCATATATACACATGATCATCGTTGTGGATAAAATTGCATAACAATGCGCTTTTCTATCAATTGCCCAACAGTAATTTTTTTACCCACCATATGCCTACTACATGGGAGATGCCACTAGGGAAAACTACAGCCCCCGGGTCAATTCACATATATTTACAAAAGCTTTCATTACCTTGCTGCTGCCATTATTTTTATTTTATTTATTTTACAATTTACATTATTCAACTATCATCTACACACTTCATTTGCTTGCAAATAACGAGTCCAAGGGGATTTACAACCCTCTTCCCCGTGTTGGGTGCAAATGTTTGCTTCTTTGTGTGCAACCGCTGAAGATGGGGGTTGCGTTCTACTCCTATTTGTTCTATAACCTTGGTTCTCATTAGGGGAAATACTCATCTATATTGTGCTGCATCACCCACTCCTCTTCGCCGAAAACCCAATGCGGATCACAAGTATCAGGGGTCATATTCAATACATCGGTAGATATGGTGGACTCTCATAGCAAGAGACTGGGTTTAAGGGTTATGAATGCACAAGTAGTATTTCTACTTAGTAAAAATATTTGGGCTAGCAAAATATCCTAAGCAAGCACCACATGTTAGAGGATCCATGACAATATAACTTTTATGTGTATGTAAACAAACATAACTCATTACGATGTCTTCCTTGTCCAACATCAACTCTTCGATCATTATATAATATTTGATGGGGGATCACAATCATAAAAGATGTCCAAGATAGTGTATTTATATGTGAATCTCCTCTCCTCTTTCATAATTTTGTATGGATTGTATCAATGACTAATACTATGTTTGTTAACTCCCAACAACTTTTATCGAACACACTTCTTTCTATGTGGAGTCATTACTCCCCATGGGATTAACATATGACCTTTTTGTTTCTTTTATTTCATTGCTATGATATATGCATGAGAGTAAAGCAGCAAACTCAAACTAATATTTATTGTATAACTCTCATACTCGGTTACAAGGATAGATAGATCACAGAGCAAGCACTCTAAGCAAACAAATACTAAACTTTTATTTCTCTAGATCACAAAATAAATAAGGATCGAACTAAGATAAATGATAATGGTAAAAGTGATGGTGACACGATACCTCCCCCAAGCTTGGAACAAGCTAAGGGTGGTGCCCATACCCATGTGATAATCTCTAACATATCTACAATGTTTTATTGTTCCATGCGATAATATTATCATTCTAGGATACTTTTTGGGAATTTATTTGTTGATTCATATTATTTTTGAGCACTAGCCTATTAACCCAGTGCCAAGTGTCAGTTGTTGTTTTCTACATGTTTTTGGCTTTTTAGATTTACACTACCGAACAAAGTCCAATTGACCCCGTACCCTAGTATATAAATTTACATATATTCCAAAAACCCTAGGGGAGCTCCTAACACACCTTCTCCACTGCCGCAAGTCTCTATTCCGTCGCGATCCCATCTGGAGCCCTTTTCCGGCACCCTGTCGAAGGGGGGATCGACCATGGAGGGCATCTTCGTCATCCTTGTTTCTCCCATGGTGATGTATGAGTAGTCTACCATAGACCTACGGGTCCATAGATAGTACCTATATGGCTTCATCTCTCTCTTTGATCTTCAATACAAAATTCACCGCGATCTTCGTGGTGATCTATTTGATGTAATCTTCTTTTGCGGTGTATTTGTTGGGATCCAATGAATTGTGGGTTTATGTTCAGATTATTTATGATAGAAGATTTGAGTCATCTCTGAATACTTATATGATTCTTATTTTCATGATCCTCATAGCTTCGAAATCTCTCTGATCTATCGGTTTAGTTTGGCCAACAAGATTGGTTTATCCTCAAGGAGAGGGGTGTGTAATGGGTTCAATCTTGCGGTGATCTATATCCCAGTGACAAATTAGGGTACAAGACACGTATTTGTATTGCTTCCACTAAGGATAAAACGATGGGGTGCATTCTTATCAATCGAGTTTACTTTGTCTACATCATGTCATCATTCTCCAAGCAGTACTCTGTTTGCATGAACTTAATACCTAGAGAGGCAAGCATAGAAGCGCTCTTGAAGTGGAGTAATAGTAGTAGCTGTAGGCATGAGTCGGTCTAGTTGTTTATCGATGTGATTCCTATATACACATGATCATTGTCGTGAATAAATATTGCATAACTATGCACTTTTCTATCAATTGTCCAATAGTAATTTGTTTACCCACCGTATGCTTTATTTAAGAGAGAAGCCTCTAGCGAACACTATGGCCCCGGGGTCTATTCACTTATATATTTACAAACGCTATTATTTTCTTGCTGCCATTTATTTGTTTTATTTTTATTTTGCAATTAATAATTATAAACTATCATCTACACTACTCATTTGCTTGCAAGTAACTAGTTCAAGGAGATTGACAACCCTCTTGCCCGCGTTGGGTGCAAGTGTTTGCTCTTTTGTATATAGGCGATGAAGACGGGAGTTGTATGGTCCTCCTATAGGTTCGATAACCTTGGTTATCATTGAGCCAAATACTTATCTATAATGTGTTGCATCATCCCCTACTCTTCGTGTAAAAACCCAACGCAGATCACAAGTATTAGGAAGTATTTCTGGCATCGTTGCCTGGGAGTATCACTAACTTACTATAAAGTACCTTCACAAAACTTAGCATTCACTTGTTCTACTTTTTATTTGTTGTTATATTTTTCTTGCTATAAAAAATACAAAATTATTTATCTTTGCTAGTTTAGTAGTTTGATTGAAGTTGCTATCATGTCTGAGTTTCAAATTCGTGGTGCTTCCGCCTCTAGTGCGGAAGCTTTTGATTATTCAACTTCACCATGTCATGAGAATGCAAAAAGAAATTTTGATAAAGTTGCTAAAGAAAAACTTGATAACCTTGCGGATGATGATCCTTCTATAGGAGAACCTATTATGCAAACAAACAATTCCGCGTAGGTAGTGGTAATATTATTGGAAAATGCGTGATTCAAGACTTTTTCACTTGTGCGGGCTCGTTACCCTTGATAGTAGGCTCTATTGTTGCTAGAACTGCTAATCATACGGATGCTATATCTTTGCTTATAGTTGAATTGGAAAGACAATTCGTTCATATGCATCCTTTCATACAATGGTTGTTTCTAGAATTATCTAATATTCAGGATGCCTCTACTAAACGTCTAGCCACAATATTTCTCGTTCATGAATATAATCATATCATGCAAGAGGTTAGAGATATATTTTCTCATTATAGGGTTAACGGTGAGTGCCCACCAATGGAAGGGATTATTTATGATTTGGAAGAAATAAGAAAATTATGATCAACACACTATGTTGCTTATGATGAAAACCTTATAAAAAAGGTTCCACCCAATGTCCTAGTTGAAAAAAATTATGAACACAATGATAAATTTGTTATACCAAGTCTTGGATTGGGTCACGTCCTTGAGAGAGAATTAAGGAAATACCTTTATCAAAAAAATTACAATGAAGAGTTGACTATCACTTATGAAAAGCCTAAGGAGGAGCTCTCTATTCCTCCCAAGATAGATCTCACGGACCCTTGTGTTGTGAAGTCCAGTCCCTTCAATCACTTTTGCTTACCTACTGTAAACTTGTTGCTGAGAGAAGGCAATATGATTATAGCAAGACGGGTTGTCTTCATGACTACTACAACACTTGATACTATGCATTATTCCTAGTTAGGGGCATAAAACAATAGCGCTAGTTGGGAGGCAACCCAATTGTTATCTTTAAATTCTTATTTTTACTTTATATTTGTGTGTGATAACATGGTTATTGCCTCTATAATGATTGTGTTTCTATGTTTAAATTAGTGTTTGTGCGAAGTAAAGCCTTTGGGATGACTTGCATGATGAGTAGAATTGATACAGTGCAAAAACAGAAACTTTAGTGTCCAGTGCAGAATTTCTCTAATTTTATTCAAACGTCTTTTTGATATGATTTTTTAAACAGTATTGGTATACAAATTCCCCAAGTTTTCCTAATTGTTCGGAATTTTTTGGAGTTACATAAGTATAGTTTCTTTACAAATCATTACGAATTGTTCTATTTTGGACAGATTCTATTTTTGCTTCTATAGTTTACTTGTTTTGATGATGATATGGATTGTATCGGGGGTATAAGCCATGGAGAATTTATAATATATTAACTTATGCAATAATAAAGTATGAATCAACTTCTAATAGTACATAAATTATTTGATATGTTTATTATATTAATGGATCTCATGAAGTTTTGTTGAGTTTTGTGTGCTGAAGTTTTCAAGTTTTGGGTGTTATCACGATGGATGAAGGAATAAGAAGAGGCAAGATATTAAGCTTGGGAATTCCCAATGCACCCCAATTCAAATTCTTGGAATACTCAAGCTTCTAAGCTTGGGGATGCCCTGGAAGTCATCTCCTCTTTTGTCTCAATCCATCGGTATGTCACTTGGAGTTATATTTTATTCATCACATGATATGAGTTTTGCTTGGGCGTCATTTGCGTTTGTTTGTTTTTGTCTTAGTTTGCCACAATCATTGTTTGATGGACACAACTATTTGAGAGAGACACACCTTCACCATGATTTGTTAGAATACTCTATGTGCTTCACTTATATCTTTTGAGCTTAGCTAATGCTCTAGTACTTCACTTATATATTTTTAGCACGTTGGCATATAGATTTTATAGAAATAATCGCACTCTCGTTCTTCACTTATTTGTTTGAGAGTTAATAAATAGTGAAGGTGATTTGCATGGGTTATAAGACTAGTCCAAAAATAATAGGTATTCAAGGAGTGCATAATCAAAACCTTCATGTAACACAGAAAGAGAAACTGTGGATTAATGATATTGATGTGGTAATGTGAAAGGGTGTGAGTGTATGGTTTTTTGTCTGTACGAGTATCGATATTAAAAGTTGTAAATTTCACGTTTGTCTAAATATTGGTTATGGCATGGCGGGGATGTGTGAGCATTATTATTCCTCGTTAAAATCCTGGTGTTGTTTTGAGTCGGAGGCGCACGATGGTTAACTCCTCCCTACGGGCATGTGAGTAGTACTTTGCTTCAAGAAAGTTAATAAAACTTTGCAACAAGTATATAAGTTCTTCATGACTAATGTGAATCCATGAACATACGCACTCTCACCTCCTCATATTTTGCTAGCCTCTTCGGTACCGTGCATTGCCCATTCTCACTTCGAGGATCAGTGCGAACTTCGTTGGTGCATCCAAACACGACAGCATTATACGCTCTATTGCACATAAGCCTCCTTATATCTTCCTCAAAATATCCACCATACCTACCTATCATGGCATTTCCATAGCCATTCCGAGATATAATGCCATGCAACTTCAACCGTCACTTCATATGACTAGTTCACTCATTGTTATATTGCTTCGCATGATCGTAAGATAGCTATGATATTTTCATTGCTTGCCCCTTTTTGTATATTTGCTATGTAGATCATTGCACATCCTGGTACACTACCAGAGCAATTCATAATGAGTCATATTGTTTCATAGTTTTTCATGTTGAGTTGTAAGTAAATAAAAAGTGTGATGATCATCATTATTAGGGCACTGTCTCAGTGAGAAAAAAAATAAAAAAGAAAGACAGAAATAAAAGAGAGAAAGAAAAAAACAGAAAATAAAGAAAAAAGGAGAAAAAATAATAATAATAAATGAGAGAAAAGACAGACGGGACAAAGCTACTACCTCCTTTTCCACACTTGTGCTTCAAAGTAGCACCATGTTTTTCATATAGAGAGTCTCAAGTTTTGGCACTTCCATATGCTAGTGGGAATTTTTAATTATAGAAGTTGGCTTGTGTATTCCAATGACAGGCTTCCTCAAATGCCCGAGGTCTTCATGAGCAAGCAAGTTGGATGCACACGCACTTAGCTTCATTTGAGCTTTCATACACGTATAGCTCTAGTGAATCTATTGCATGGAAAACTGTACTCCACGCATTGATATCTATTGATGGGCATCTCCATATGTAGCGATCCGACTCAGAACAAGTCAAGCCTCTGTGTGTTAGTGCCATCCCTGGATCAGTATGCTGGCACACCCAGTACATCAATGTATATATCAAAGTGCAATCACATGTAAATAACGTAAAACTAATATATACCTCTTAAATCACAGCAAAAACAGTCAATGGGAGTGGAGTCCCAATAAACACCAATGGCAGGTTGAGTGTAGACCGTGACCCTGAATCGTACTCTTACTCGTCGTAGAAAAGTATCAACAACATAAGACATTGCAGCCGTGTAGGTCAGTACATTGAATGTACCGGCAATATCACCATAGAAAGGATGATAAAGGCAATTCTAAATGCAAAAGGCTTTGTGGCTCTGTGTCTGAGTTTTTGTAGAAAAGCTGGTTTTATTTTCCCTACAACAAAGGAGTGAAACGGAAATCACTACTAACAGTTGGTTGTTAATGAGATGGTTCCACCAACCAATTCTCATGTCCCAAAAATTATTAATAGACCCACTCATCATAAAATTTATTAATTGTGTTGAGAATGGCTGATAGTATCATCTCCGGTGCTCATGTTGTCCGTAACCGGGGACACGGCTAATCGATTAGTTTGACACTCTACAGAGGTTTGTACACTTTACCCGCAAGAATCGATCCCTCCCATTATGTCCTCACACTGCCTGGAGTTTCACAACGGGACGATCGAAACATGGTCTTCCATAGTGATCCTCGGATAGAAAGTCAGTGCCCATCCAAATCCTACTGATCTTCTACATCTCATAGCAACTGACCTACGGGAGTCACCAATGGGTCAACCAAGCCAGAGCCCATATTGACTTGCGGTTGCACAGTAAGCTTTCCGGCCTTGAAGTATCCATCCATCTCTTTGAGCCTGGGTGGCATTCTGTTGGGATGATCACAGGTAGATACCAGGATTCCCGGGCATAACCATGATAGATATCAGGCTGCCAAAATGCATGTCAAATCCACCCAGAGGTATATTGAGTCCTTGAAGTCTTGAAGTCTTGATCATCATGCAGGTCTTGAAATAATTAATTAACCTCACAACACTCCTGAATCTCACAACCAACCCCGTCTACTAAAGCATAGCAATTGTAAGTAACGTCCCTTCCTGGGCAAGTGGTAACAGGATGTTGGGGTTCTCCTACCTCATGAAACTACTACAAGTTCAAGCTCAATATCCTATTGGATGTATGATGGAAAGATTGATTCTAATGAAAATAAAACATAGGTAATGTAAGATGATCAAAGTGAACTTGCCTGGTAAGTTGAAGAAGATGATATCGCTCTCAGAAAATAACACTTGATAGAACTATTCGTCACTCTCTGATGAAAATCTATATAATCAAACATTGTATTCATAAGCAAAAACTTCTATCAATCAATACTATCAAACAATAAGGAACACACAACTAAAAGCAACAAGGTTGTGATGAAGGAAATACTTAAGATAAAAGTTAAAACAACAAAACTTCATCAAAACAACCAAAGGTTGGTTTCCCCTACAAATAATCCTATTTTCACTAGCAACAAGACAACAACAAACTAAAATCTAACAAAAGTATTCTAGTAAATATTTTACTAGCAAAAAGAATTACTTTTGAAGAACAACTAAGAACTAATAAAAACAAAACACTAAACAACATAAGTTTTTGCCTAATAAACTTAACAACAAGAAAAGTCAATAAAATCCTAAAATAATAGAAAACAAAATATAAAATAACTAAGTTAACAGAAAGTAAAACTTATAAAACAATTTATAAAAATATATTTCCAAATAGGAGATCAAACTAGCTATGAAATCAATTTGCAAGTTATTATGAAACTAGAATTTATTCCATGCCATCAAATAATAATAAATAACATCAAATAATCTTGGTTGAAATACTACTGATAAATAACAGAAAACAAAGTAAAAACTTGTGAACTAATATAAAATAAAATAAAACAAAACAAATTAAAACAAAAGAAATAGAAATAAACCTAAAAAGAACTAAAACGAAATCTGTTTTGCTTGAAACCCTAATCTAAAATATCCTATAAATTCTAAAACAGTACAGGGTGATAAAACTAACTAGTACAAATCAGTAGCAAAAACAATCACCCAAAAATATGTTTTTAAACTCAAGTTATTCAAATTCTAGTGATTTGAGTAAATTTCAATGAATTCAAATTTAACAATTTCAAATTAGGTCAAACTTGATATCTACGGAAAGTAGACAAAATGTGTGACACAATGCAAAAAGAATAAAATTAAAACAATTAAAAAATAAAAGATATAAAGAAAACAAAAATAGAACTAATTCTGTAAAAGAAACTAAAATAGAAAAAGAAAAACTACTCTAACGAACAGGGGGTGACGTGGCAGTTTCTGATTGGCTACGTGTTGTGCGCTGTGGTTACTAACTAGCGAACGGTCGCACTTTAAATAAAAAGCTATGGCTCAAATAAAATAAAATAAAACAGGTCGGTTTGGTTAAATAAACCAAAGGGGTATGCGGGATTCTAATCTATGTCGTAGGTTTAAGATCGAACTGAGGGGGTGGCTTACAGGGGCAAGGTCACCGGCGAGGAGATCCCGGCGAGGCGGCGATGGCGACAGGGAGCTCAGGGTCGTAGGGGAGGGAGCTCTAGTGGGTCTCTGGCGATGGTGTCCGCACCAGACGATGCGTCGCGGAGCGGCGCGTCCAATGGTGGTCGAAGGCGAGCTCGGGGACGACGGCGGTGAGCTATACAAGCTCGGAGAGCTTCGGTAGAGGTTGAGCTTCGGCGAGAGTGGTTGCGTAGAGTTCTAAGGGGTCTTTGGCGAGGATGAGAGCACCAGGCGAAGGCGGAGACACTCCAGAGTCGATCTGTGGCGGTGGAGGGGCTCAGGGTTGGTTGAGGTGAGCGGCACGAGCTCGAGGAGCTTCGATGGTGGGGAGGAACTCCGGCGAGGTGCGTGGTCGGCGTTCTGGCGATGGGGAACATGGGGATCAGGGTGGAACAGAGTGCGGGTGAGGCAGGAAACTTATATAGGGGCTTGGGATTGCTCGAGGAAGGAAAGAGAGGGAGATCCGACTCGGATCCGGCGAGCTCCGACGATGGAATGTGCATACGGGGAAGGAAAGAGATGACCGAGGGGATTCGGGATCGGATGGTGGGGTCGGGGTGTTGGTGAGAGAGAGAGAGGGAGGTGGATCGGTGGCCGATCCGAAGGACCTCGCGAGAGCGGTTCGGGCCAAAACTTCCAAATGGACCTCGGGGTTTCCTAACGCACGCGGCAAAATTTCCTATTTAAAGCATTTTTCAAAATAAAAATAACAGGAAAGAACAAACAAGATTTGGAGAATCAAAACAAACTTAAACATGGAATTTTTATATACCAAAATAATTAGAAAAATAATTTCAATTAGATGAACATTTTGCCACGGCCAAAATAAATACTTTTTCAAAAAATATTTTTCAGAAAATGTCTAAATTGGTTTTATTTCCTTTTGCAAGTATTTTTCAAATAACCCCTTGGGTTTTATGGTTTGAATATTTCTCAAAATTACCCATGGTTTGGAGGGTCATGTTCCTCCTCTCAAAATCTTTGAATTTGGGCAAGTGAAAATTGAATTCTTTCAAATTTTGAAATAAAACCAAATATGCAATGAATTCCAAATAGGAAATTTCAGAAGCTTTCTAATCCACTTTTGAAATCCTTTTATTTGAAGTAGTCATGTTATCTTCTCTCACTGATTTGAATTGGATGAATTTGAATTCAAGAACAAAGGGGAAAGTCAATGTATTCCCTCTCCTTCAAAAGTTTTAAAAATGTTTCAAATTTCACTCAAACTCAATCACTCGGTCAATCATTCAATCATTCTATTAATTAATATAACATTCCAAAATTTGGGATGTTACAAAGCTACCACACTAAGATGAATCTCGTCCTTGAGATTCGAAAAGGCTAGCAAGAAAAGGTTATGGTTTGGGGGTCTTCTATCAAATCCATTGACCTGGAAGTGTGGGACTACCACACTTAAAATGAGAGTTACTGGTACCTCAAAATTCATGAAAATCCTCTCGGGTCCTTGACAATAACAGTCTCTTTAGATTCTTCACTGTAACTCCTTTGTTGATGCTCTTCTGTTATAGTCAAAAAAATTCCTTCAAAATCCAGTGTTTCTTCATCAATACAAAGATCTTTCTTCACTATGCCTTCTTGACTGACAAGTCTCGTGATCATTCTAAATAACTTATCGATGATCTCATGGTGGTCTACCATAGTGGTTATCCTATAGTGAAATGGGTCTTGGCTTCATTCCTCACCATGAAAGTTCCTACGTTTGACAACAACTGCCATGTAAAAGGGGCTTTTTATCATACCATTCTAAGGCTTAAACAAAAGCTTCAAAGAACATCATCTCTTTACTATGGGTAAGTCACTCAGATTTACCATTCCAAATAGCAAGAGAAATGATAAGAGTAAGTTGTCATGGTGGCCAAGCCATGTCGCACTGAAATCATCACCTTGTATAAGGTTTAGCGAATCTCGTATTCTAACACTTGGGTTTCCTCCCAAGCGTTGCAGAAATTTCTCTTGTCAACGAACGAAGTTCGGATAAATCCATTGATTCTGCAAGTTGAACAAAAACATCTATCATTTCTTCACACTCTCAGGTTTTTGTAATGCCCCTAAGAAAAACGTTTGCTGAACAGTCATAGCTTCTTCCAAGTTTCTTCCTTCATAAAGGTAGTACCCGATCCATATCAATCCTAAGGTTTGTGGCTTGTGGGCTCACTTGAATACTTGAACAAATTCAACTCACCCTTGGGGTTACTATCGTTTCATATTCTAGCATTACCTTCAGTTCACTCCATCATACCCTTGAGGCAATAAATCACACACTCATTATTGTTTGGATTCCACTCCGTGGAATTCATTTTCCTTTCCATTGGTCTGTTTAACCTTGGGTATTGTTTCATCATAATCATTCCTTTTCTCAAGATTCCATCTTCAAAAGTACTTTGTTACAAATGTTGTCATCCACATAGTTTGATATGGTACAACATTACCTTTAATTGTTTTCATTTGATCCATACTCCTTGGCAATATGGCACTTTCTTATTCCATGGATCATGTGGTTTTACCGGTTACTACCACACTTAAAATGAAGTGTGGATATGCCTACATAGACCATATTTTCTTATATCCTCAAAAATGGTCAGAGATATTTGTTCATGCAGTAACAACTCATATATATAAACATGACAAAATAAATTTCATTGATTTATGAAGTTATTACAATCTCAGAGACTTCCGTTACAAAATTTAACTCCATAATCTCATGAAAACAAGAGTGTTTCACGTTACACATATTGCCATCTCAAAACTTACTACTCCATTCTAGCTTTTTTTCCTTTGGACATTCACTAGCATAATGTCTTGCTTCCTTGCAACGAAAACAAATGACTTCTGACAAGTCTCGAGGCTTCTTAATGTTGGTGTTTGCTCCTTGTGTTCTTGGTTCCTTTCCTGGGAACATATTGGCATAGTGACCCATATCCTTACACTTGAAACATCTGATATGACTCAGGTCCCTCTTTGCAAAAATAGGATTGTTCTCGAGATGTATTCAATTTTTCTTCCTGGACTTGTTTGTTCTGATAAATCCTTCTATTTCATGTGGATCAATCTCCACTTTTTCTGTCAGGAAGTCTCCCAGATACTCTTGGCTTTCCTTTTTGCAATCCTGGGAAAAGTGTCCTTTTTCTCCACTGGAGTAGCAGGTATTGGAGAAGAATCTCATTAAGCCTTGTCCATCAGGGTCTTCCAAATCTTCCTCCACAACAGGTTCTTCAAAAATCCCCTTGAATGTTTCTTTCATTCCTTCTTTCTATTGCTTGACAACTTGTTGTACCTTAGGGTAAAGGTGAAACTGAGCTGGGTAGTGGGTGGTTTCTTCACATAAGAAACAAGTCACCTGACTAGTTGGGCATTCCTCGGTTGGATGATTTGCTTCACAGTGAGGGCATCCAAACTTGTGTTCTTCTTGGCTGTGTCCTATTTCTCCACAGATCTTGCATGCACAAGTCTTCTTCATAGGTCTATCATAGTGCTTCCGGATGAGACGGGATCTTATCGGAGTTTTCTTGAATTCCTCCCAGGTTTTTGCTCCATTACATCCTTGTATGGCTTGATGCATTTTCCACCAAGTTGTAGCACTTTGGGTAAAGTACTGAAGAGCGTATTGAACCTCATACTTCTTTGCAATCGAGTTGCTCCTGAAGCTATTCTCCATGTTTCGAATCCATACTTCTGCCTCCAGCTGGGTCATTGGTCCAAAGAATTCCAGTCCAGCTTTTTCACCATCTATTGGGTCCAAGGGTTTTAGGATGAGATACTAGGGAAATAGAGGGAGATACACACAATACAAACAATAGTTTAAAAAATATGTTTTATTTGTGGCTGTCAAAAAAATGCACACAAATGACAGCTCACTCATCACCATATCTAATGTGAGTATGCAACAGGGGTTTGGTCTTCTAGGGGGCATAAAATCTTTGAAACTCTTCATGGTCTTCAATTTCTTCACATCCTTATATTCTTCAATTTTTTTGTAGCTCTTTCCATAGTGAAATAAATCTTTGTCTGAGTTGGTCATCAGTTGTCCGATATCTTGTCCTAGTTGAAGTGACAATTAGTTGATTCCTCCAAGTGGTCAAAGGGACAAGGGTGTTGTCTAACTATTTTGAGTAAGAGGAATATTTGATAAAACTCGGAAGGATAAGAAGTAAAAGATCATTTTGAGAATAGAGTTCTAAGAGATATCCTGCCCTAAGGGTTTTCCAGTTTCTAGGGTCACGTCCTATAGTCAACATGTGCTCTGATACCATCTCTGTAGCGACCTGACTCAAAACAAGTCAAGCCTCTGTGTGTTAGTGCCATCCCTGGATCAGTATGCTGGCACACCTAGTACATCAATGTATATATCAAAGTGCAATCATATGTACATAACGTAAAACTGATATATACCTCTTAAATCACAGCGGAAATAGTCAACGGGAGTGGAGTCCCAATAAACACCAACGGCAGGTTGAGTGTAGACCGTGACCCTGAATTGTACTCTTACTCGTCGTAAAAGTATCAGCAACATAAGACGTTGCAGCCGTGTAGGTCAGTACATTGAATGTACTGGTAAGATCACCATAGAAAGGATGACAAAGGCTATTCTATATGCAAAATGCTTTGTGGCTCTGTGTCTGAGTTTTTGCAGAAAAGCTGGTTTTATTTTCCCTACAACAAAGGAGTGAAACAGAAATCACTACTAATAGTTGGTTGTTAATGAGATGGTTCCACCAACCAATTCTCATGTCCCAAAAATTATTAATAGACCCATTCATTATAAAATTTATTAATTGTGTTGAGAATGGCTAATAGTATCATCTTCGGTGCTCATGTTGTCCGTAACCAGGGACACGGCTAATCGATTAGTTTGACACTCTGCAGAGGTTTGTTGACTTTACTTGCAAGAATCGATCCCTCTTGTTATGTCCTCGGACTGCCTGGTGTTTGAGAATGGGACGATCGAAACATGGTCTTCCATAGTGATCCACCGATAGAAAGTCAGTGTCCATCCAAATCCTACCGTTCTTCTACATCTTGTAGCATCACTAGGGTCAACCAAGCCAGAGCCCATATCGACTTGCGGTTGCACACGTAAGCTTTGTGGCCTTGAAGTATCCATCCATCTCTTTGAGCCTGGGTGGCATTCCGTGGGGATGACCATAGGTAGATACCAGGATTCCCGGGCATAACCATGATAGATATCAGGCTGCAAAAATGCATGTCAAATCCACCCAGAGGTATATTGAGTTCTTGAAGTCTTGAAGTCTTGATCATCATGTAGGTCTTTAAATAATAATTAACCTCACAACACTCCTGAATCTCACAACCAACCTCGTCTACTAAAGCATGGGAATTGTAAGTAACGTCCCTTCCCGGGCAAGTGGTAATAGGATGTTGGGTTTCTCCTACCTCATGATACTACTACAAGTTCAAGCTCAATAACATACTGGATGTATGATGAAAAGATTGATTCTAATTCAAATAAAACATAGGTAATGTAAGATGATCAAAGTGAACTTGCCTGGTAAGTTGAAGAAGATGATATCGCTCTCAGAAAATAACACTTGATATAACTATTCGTCACTCTCCGATGAAATCTATATAATCAAACATTGCATTCATAAGCAAACACTTCTAGCAAATCAATACAATCAAACAATAAGGAACACACAACTAAAAGCAACAAGGTTGTGATGAAGGAAGTACTTAAGATAAAAGTTAAAACAACAAAACTTCATCAAAACAACCAAAGGTTGGTTTCCCCTACAAATAATCCTATTTTCACTAGCAACAAGACAACAACAAAGTAAAATCTAACAAAAGTATTCTAGTAAATATTTTACTAGCAAAAAGAATTACTTTTGAAGAACAACTAAGAACTAATAAAAACAAAACATTAAACAACATAAGTTTTTGCCTAATAAACTTCACAACAATCAAAGTCAATGAAATCCTAAAATAATAGAAAACAAAAATATAAAATAACTAATTTAACAGAAAGTAAAACTTATAAAACAGTTTATAAAAATATATTTCCAAATAGGAGGTCAAACTAGCAATTTATTATGAAACTAGAATTTATTCCATGCCATCAAATAATAATAAATAATATAAAATAATCTTGGTTGAAATACTACTGATAAATAACAGAAAACAAAGTAAAAACTTGTCAACCAATATAAAATAAAATAAAATAAAACAATTTAAAACAAAAGAAATAGAAATAAACCTAAAAAGAACTAAAACAGAATCTGTTTTGCTTGAAACCCTAATCTAAAATATCCTATAAATTCTAAAATAGTACAGGGTGATAAAACTAACTAGTACAAATCAGTAGCAAAAAAATCAAAAAATGTTTTTAAACTCAACTTATTCAATTCTAGTGATTTGAGTGAATTTCAATGAATTCAAATTTAACAATTTCAAATATGGTCAAACTTTATATCTAAAGAAACTAGACAAAATGTGTGACACAATGAAAAAAATAATAAAATTAAAACAATTAAAAACATAAAAGATATAAAGAAAACAAAAATAGATCTAATTCTGTAAAAGAAACTAAAATAGAAAAAAGAAAAACTACTCTAACGAACAGGGGTGACGTGGCAGTTTCTGATTGGCTACGTGTTGTTTGCTGTGGTTACTAACTAGCGAACGGCCGCACTTTAAATAAAAAGCTATGACTAAAATACAATAAATTAAAACCGGTCGGTTTAGTTAAATAAATCGAAGGGGTACGCGGGATTCTAATCTATGTCGTAGGTTTAAGATCGAACTGAGGGGGTGGCTTACAGGGGCAAGGTCACCGGCGAGGAGATTCCGACGAGGCGGCGATGGCGACAGGGAGCTTGGGGTCATTGGGGAAGGAGCTCTGGTGGGTCTTCGACGATGGTGTCACCACCAGATGATGCGTCGCGTAGCAGCGCGTCCAATGGTGGTCGAAGGCGAGCTCGGGGACGGCGACCATGAGCTATACGAGCTCGGTGAGCTCCGGTAGAGGTTGAGCTCCGACGAGAGTGATGGCGTGGCGTTCTGGGGGTCTCTAGCAAGGATGAGAGCACCAGGCGAAGGCGAAGACGCTCCGGAGTCGATCTGTGGTGGTGGAGGGGCTAAGGTTTGGGTGAGGTGAGCGGCAAGAGCTCGAGGAGCTTCAGTGGTGGGGAGGAACTCCGGCGAGGTGCATGGTCGTCGTTCTGGCGACGGGGAACGTGGGGATCGGGTGGAACGGAGTGCGGGTGAGGCAGGAAACATATATAGGGGCTCTGGGTTGCTCGGGGAAGGAAAGAGAGGGAGATCCGGCTTGGATCCAGCAAGCACCGGCGATCGAATGTGCATACGGGGAAGGAAAGAGATGACCAAGGGGATTCGGGATCGGACGGTGGGGTCGGGGTGTTGGTGAGAGAGAGAGGGCGGTGGATCGGTGGTCGATCCAAGGATCTTGCGAGAGCGGTTCGGGCCAAAACTTCCAAATGGGCCTCAGGGTTTCCTAACGCACGCGACAAAATTTCCTATTTAAAGCATTTTTACAAATAAAAATAACACGAAAGAACAAACAAGATTTGGAGAATCAAAACAAACTTAAACATGGAAGTTTTATATACCAAAATAATCAGAAAATAATTTCAATAAGATGAACATTTGTCCACGGCCAAAATAATTACTTTTTCAAAAAATATTTTTCAGAAAATGTCTAAATTGGTTTTATTTCTTTTTGCAAGTATTTTTCAAATAACCCCTTGGGTTTATGGTTCAAATATTTCACAAAATTACCCATGGTTTAGAGGGTCATGTTCCTCCTCTCAAAATCTTTGAATTTGGGCAAGTGAAATTTGAATTCTTTCAAATTTTGAAATATAACCAAATATGCAATGAATTCCAAATAGGAAATTTCAGAAGTTTTCTAATCCACTTTTCAAATCCTTTTGTTTGAAGAAGTCATGTTATCTTCTCTCACTGATTTGAATTGGATGAATTTGAATTCAAGAACAAAGGGGAAAGTCATTTTATTCCCTCTCCTTCAAAAGTTTTAAAAATATTTCAAATTTCACACAAACTCAATCACTCAGTCAATCACTCAATCATTCTATTAATTAATATAACATTCCAAAATTTGGGATGTTACACCATAGCCCGTTGATACGCCTAGTTGATGCGAGACTTTCTTCTCCACTTTTAGCCCTTTGATATCTACCACCATATTCTATTCCACCTATATGTTATGTCCATGGTTCACGCTCATGTATTGCGTGAAGAATAAAAGGCCGACGCATTAAAAATTACGATCCAATTTCCTGACTTGGACATTGTGGTGCTTGTCATTTGTATTAATGTGGTGAATACAAAGTCATGCCTTACTAATATGTAATATGAATGAGGGTAAACATTCTTTAAGGATCGTATATTTTGAAACATTGATGATTGTGTTGCTTATGCTTATAAATATTACTATGTTGATGTTTGTAAATTCATCGTTTCTCAATGAGCATACATCC